>BLSH010411801.1:1132876-1146340 GCA_018402905.1 Glandirana rugosa
GGGGTACCAAACTGAGAAATTGGTGAAGTCGGGGCCTTCCTAAAGGGTGAAATCCTGGTCTCGTGAAAAACGCTAAGTCGCGACGCAGCGAAATTGACTGTTAACGCGCCAGCACGCTGCAACATGGTCCTATAGGGTAGTTATGGAGGCGGAGCCTACCCACACGTATGCTGCCATGGAGTCTATCAGGAAAGGAAAATTACGGTAAGTATCTGATAGTAAATTTTCCGTTTTTTTTTTTGCAAAATTGTCTCTCTTCTTTTGTTTATAGCGGCAATCAGAAACGATGCAGAGGGGATCAAATACCACCAAAAGAAAGCTCTGTTTGTGGGAAAAAAGGACGCAAATTTAGTTTGGGTACAACGTCGCACGACCGCGCAATTGTCAGTTAAAGCGACGCAGCGCTGAATCGCAAAAAGTGCTCTGGTCCTAAAGTGGGAAATCCTTCCGGGGCTGAAGTGGTTAAAGAGTCAAACCATGGGGAAATATGCAGGTAGGTACCAATACATATATAGGTCAACTTTAAATAGAGCATGCTGGATTAATAAAATACATATACAATAGATACATGGCAACTATTGCACTACTTAGGCAAATGACTCATTTTTGTGTCCCTTTTTGCAGAGGGGGCTTTGAAAACCTTCTGTGCAGCACAGAAATGTCTCAGTTAGCAACATATTGCTTTGGCCAATTCTAGAGTGGTGATGTAGCTCCACTGCCCTGGAGCTATAATACAGCTGAAATGTATTAAAAGGCATTTAAAATTACATATACCTCCAGTGTACAGGGCGCAGAAAACCAGAAATGCAGGCCATAACATATATTGCTCTGACGCCCCTTGAGATGTGTTCATGCGTGGTATAGCTCTAACTTCATTTTAAAACACACTGCAAAACAGTTCCAAGTAATAGTTTCTCACTTGCCCTTCCATTTTGCTTTGAAATGCTCAGGATTCATGATAATGCATTTAGTTTGAACAGGGCCTTTACCTAAATGCCTAGTACACTGTGAACACAGGAACTCTTAAGTGCAACCCTGGATATGCAACGGGAGTGCGCAGAATTCTCCTCCTTTAGGCCCATTTTCTCTCCGCTGATCCCCGCTGAGCTGGCAGATGACAGGTCCATGTCTACTCTGCAATCCCACTCTCCTCTGTGGGGCAATCGGATGGAAACGCACCATCTGTCCATTTCCAGCCGATATCATCTGATCCGCCAGACAGATAGGGATTTGGACCACCATCAGACTGTTTTTGGTGGACAGGATCGGATGGTGGCAGGTGACAGCGGCCATGTGTCCACTGACATCCGCCGCTCCAAACAAGAGACTGGAGGGTCTGCCTGAAAAACTGACAGATGGACCTGATCAGACAGCCCGTGTGAAAGGGGCCAAAGAGTGGTCTCAAGAACAGGCGTTCCCATTGGAAGATTTACCTTTCACATTTCTTCTGTCTTCTGGTGATAATTCTAAAATGTTAGATGTCCCATCACTTTCAGTCTTAGTGAAAATGGTCACCAGGACAAACATAGAGAGTATGGATATACTGTACCTACATATGCAGCAATAAAAACTAGACATGTGCGGCTAGTTTAGTTCTGAATTAAAATTCGGACGAATTTTAGTTTTTTTGGAAATTCAGATGTATCCGCATTTCCGAATTACAATAGTACCGAATTTAAACAAATCCGAATAACGAAAAAGAAAATTCGGACGAAATTGGAATTCGAATAATTTTCGCATCGTTTTCGAATACTTTTTGAATTCGAAAAGCTTTCAAATTCCAATCATTTTCAAATTCGAAAAGTCCTCAAATTTGAATAGTGTCCAATTTCTGAAGAGAAAAAAATAGAATAGAAAACAAAGGAATAGAACAGAAAAAAAAACCAACAGACTAGAAAAGAATATAACAGAAAACAAAAGAATAGAATACAACAGAGTAAAACAGCTCTGTTCCACTCCACCACATTATATTCTTTCATTTTCTGTTATATTCCCATCTATTGTATCCTATCTTTTTCCATTCTATTCCTTCACTTTCCACTCCACCCCATTCTCCTTGGAAATTGGAAAATGATTGGAAAACGATTCGAATTCGAAAACTTTTCAAATTCGAAAACTATTCGAAATTGATTCAAAAACTTTTCTAATTGATTCAAAAACTAATAAATGAAACTAATTCCGATAACGGATTAAAAGTATGAAACAAATCTAACTAAACAAACTTATGTAAATAACGAATCGAAACAAAAATAAACAAATTTTTTCGCTCAGATATAATAAAAACGTAAACACTGTACTAACCCCTCCCTATTCTATACAAAACCAAAAAAAAAAAGGTTTGGGCTATACATGCACTTTAAGTGAACTTATATGGGCAAAGAATGTGTTCAATTTAAAAAAAAGTGAACATTATGAGTTTTTATACTGATTTTGGTTCTTTTTAAACATTGAAACGCTTCTTCAAAGTAAACAGCTATATTAGTTATACTTTAAAAGGGAATGTACATTTCTGGACTTATTCATAATTTATTAAATTAATATAGTTAGGACTGAAAAATGTTTTCTTTTTTGAATCAAGTAAAGATTGCATATAATCATTTTGCTTGCTGTTTTTGAGACAGCCAGTGGAGCTATAAGCTTCTCACCATGTATTTATGGCTTTCGGTTTGCTTCTTTAATATAAGAAGCCTGTTGATGCATAGCACAATGACTTGTTAGTAGTGACTCTTTCCTTATCCAATTGCTTAATCTATGGATTCAGTCAGAATAAGCTAACCTCAAAAACCAGCCAGTCTCTTTAGCTAACCCATAATGCTCTGAGAATCCTTATATAGGTTATCTGACAGGTTAGGTTGTATTGTCATGGATAACTTTTCAAGTCTGAAATCTTGTAAGTGCCCAATGTTAATGCACTGGATTATGTAAACGGAAATTTATAAAACAATATTTCAAAATGTATAGACTGTTCAGTGTTCTGCACCCAAACTAGTTTGCAAGGCATGTGCATGAACCAAGCAATTAACCAGCAGCTTCCAATTATTTGTGAAACTAACAAAATAAAAACAAGATAAAAGAACGCATGCCTGAATTGATTCATTTAGAAGGCAATAAACTAAAATTAACCACAATATCAATGAAAAGGAATGTAGTGGTGCCCATTTATGTGATGATTCTAACCCAGTGGAATAACTAGGGGGTGTTATTTGCATTCTCTCTTTTTAATTTATAAATATGTAGAAGTTGATGTTGGCCAGATCTGCATATTCCAATGACTATAGGCATCATCAGATAGCTTTGACTACCCAAACTCTTGGGAAATCATATTCAGCTGAGTTGGATTTTCTTTAGCTTCCTGTTGCTGTTTTTAGCCATGTCTATGGAAAGCTTTTTGAGTGATCTGATTGTTCCCACACATTCAACAGCTCTCTTATGTTGATAGTGAACTTAAGGTATGGAAATTAATTTTGAGGTCACTGGTATTGATAAAGAACAGAAATAATGGTCAACCTAATCATAAAAATGCCACATCAGCACGTACAATATGTGGTACCATAACTGCGGAAGACTAAATGTCTTGCAAATCCATAGGCCGTACCAAAGTTGGGTCAAAAGGTTTGATTTGTCCATGTAAAGCATACTCAAGTTTACATAAATCTGCATAAACTAATAACACAACAACATCCCTCTACACCACTGAGATGGTTAAGCATGGACTTATGGTATGGAAATAAATTTTGAGGTCACCGGTATTGATAAAGAATGGAAATAATGGTCAACCTACTCATAAAAATGCCACATCAGCACGTACAATATGTGGTACCATAACTGCGGATGACTAAATGTCTTGCAAATCCATAGGCCGTACCAAAGTTGGGTCAAAAGGTTTGATTTGTCCATGTAAAGCAAACTCATATTTACATAAATCTGCATAAACTAATAACACAACAACATCCCTCTACACCACTGAGATGGTTAAGCATGGACTTATGGTATAGAAATAAATTTTGAGGTCACCAGTATTGATAAAGAACGGAAATAATGGTCAACCTAATCATAAAAATGCCACATCAGCACGTACAATATGTGGTACCATAACTGCGGATGACTAAATGTCTTGCAAATCCATGGGCCGTACCAAAGTTGGGTCAAAAGGTTTGATCTGTCCATGTAAAGTCTACTCAAGTTTACATATATCTGCATAAACTAATAACACAACAACATCCCTCTACACCACTGAGATGGTTAAGCATGGACTCATGGTATGGAAATAAGTTTTGAGGTCACCGATATTGATAAAGAATGGAAATAATGGTCAACCTAATCATAAAAATGCCACATCAGCACGTACAATATGTGGTACCATAACTGCGGATGACTAAATGTCTTGCAAATTCATGGGCCGTACCAAAGTTGGGTCAAAAGGTTTGATCTGTCCATGTAAAGTCTACTCAAGTTTACATATATCTGCATAAACTAATAACACAACAACATCCCTCTACACCACTGAGATGGTTAAGCATGGACTCATGGTATGGAAATAAGTTTTGAGGTCACCGATATTGATAAAGAATGGAAATAATGGTCAACCTAATCATAAAAATGCCACATCAGCACGTACAATATGTGGTACCATAACTGCGGATGACTAAATGTCTTGCAAATTCATGGGCCGTACCAAAGTTGGGTCAAAAGGTTTGATCTGTCCATGTAAAGTCTACTCAAGTTTACATATATCTGCATAAACTAATAACACAACAACATCCCTCTACACCACTGAAATGGTTAAGCATTTTTTCACCTTAAAATAATTAGCATTTTTGTATGTGGCCAAGAGTCATTCATGCAGAATATTGATTAGTAGTTTCTTTGCTTAAGGTTAATCACCATAAGCTAAACTCCGCAAGCCGCATCTAGTCACCGATCTATCTCCCTTCCCTGTCAGGGCAATTTGCATGAAGTTCAGCATTTTTAACCTTGAAATGTTAGCAGCTCCCAATACAGGATGTAGAAATAGGCAAAACATAAATGCATTAAACAGTGGAATTAGCATTAATTTCCTTTCAAGAGGTGCATCCTCCTTGTTGGACCCTTTCACATTAAAAGTACCTATTCTGATAAATTCCCAGATAATGGATTCTATGAAATCGGCACTGCAGGCAATTTCAAAGCCTAGATATTGTCTGTTGACACACAGCAGCTTTCAACTGCACTCTCTTCAAATATGCATATATAGAACAAGCATGAGAACTCTTTTCCTCTTATTTCAGATGCAACACAGCACTAACATATAGGTTTGCACAAATTAGGTTGAACCTTAGGCAAGAAGCTAAATACACAGATGAAATAAATATACGCACGATGTTTACTTCCAAAAGGATTTGTATTTATGTCCATCCAGTCCTGAAATGTACACACCTCTGCCACACAGCCCCATTTGGCAGGGCAGGAGACTTGATTTTTATCTGCTGCAGCTAAGTAACACTTACATGTCTTGCCCCACCAACAGTCTGTGACTGGACAGTGAAAGGAAAAGCAGCAGACTGATTTGCTCATCTCTCTGTCACTCTCTCTCCTTCTATGAGCATGTGCTGTTAGAAGTACAGGACCCTGTACAGCCCAACTGACGGCACCCCCCTTTGAAAATATCATAACAATATTGTCACTAAAAATATACTAAAATGATTAATATATTTTATTTTATTATTATTTTATTGGAAAGCGGAATTTGGAAATGCCACTCACCAGAACTCAACCACTATATAGAGAAGTAAATATATGATTTCAGCTTGAGCTCTTCCTGGCTATACTCCTCTGACATGTTTCTTCCAGCCTTCAGGACTTAATCATAGACTCTATGATTAAGCCCTGTAGGCAGGGAGAAACATGTCAGAGTATAGCAAGAAAGAGTTCAGGCTGAAGCCGTATCTTCACCTCTCTATATAGCAGCTGGGTTCTGGTGTGCGGCCTTTACACTTTCTATTTTTCAAACTGTTTCAGCTAGCCTTGATGAGCTTGTTAGAACTTTGGCACCCAATCTGTGCTTTGGACTGCAGGGGGAAGTTTTGCAGTGCTGTATATTATTATTTTATTATTACTAAACCCATCATAACATACACAATTCTTGCAAAATCAAAAAGATCAAACTGAATTGAGTTGATAAATAAAGTTCTGTGTGTAAATGTGGTCTTGGGGCTCTTTCACACGAACGCTGTGGCCTATACAGTGTGGATGAGCAGTTTGTTTATGTCAATAGACCTGCCTGGAGCTGTCTGCAGGCAGCTTATTTTACACTACTAGGACACAGCAGCTGGAGGAACACAGCCGCAGGTCCTAATTTGACAGGCATGTTGGTGCAGGTGTATGGCTCTGAACACAGGCAGTGTGCATTTGAGGCTACTCACTGCCTGCACACTTGTCAAATTATGGCCTGCAGCTGTGTTCCTACAGACACTGTGTCCCCATAGAGTATCAGGTGGCTCCAGCTGCATGAACAAACCACTCATTCACATGGCCAGAAGACCTGTGTGAATGAGCCCTTAGAATTCATTCACATGTGAAGTTGGGTGCAGTAATGACTGAGCTGTCCTTTTACTGCCCCCTCAATCACTACCCCTTTTAGCTGCAGAGGCAGTGACCAGGGGAGTACACATGCCATGGCTACAACCCATTGCTGCCACAGCAGGAATTATACTGTGGCATGCAACTCATTCAAGTGAATGGTCCTGTTCTATAAGTGCCCTGCAACAACGTGTGATGAACACGTTTGTAGCATGCTAGTGCAGTGTTGAAGGGACTCAAACTCCATTTTGAACCTGATATTCTTGTGACCCAAGACCCGCAGCAACTGGTGGGAGGGAGAGGAGGAGAAGCCAGCAGCTGCGGGACTGGGTAGGATGGGGGGGCACACGGAGATCGGAGCAGCAGAAAGAAGGAGGGCGATCAGAGTGGCAATGCAGCTGAAAGCTGGTGGGAGGAATAGATGGAGAAGCCAGTTGGGTAAACCACAGAGGGATCAGTTTCAGTAATAAGGTAGTACAGCCAAACTTTCTGCTCCACATGTGCCTAGGCACCGGTGTTGAACTGATGCAAGAGGGCCAGGTATACTGCCGTATTGGCTACCCTGCCTATCAGTATGTGCTTTGTAGCATATAAGCCCTGCAGCACAACTGGCTGGCTTCTTGTGATGCTTCTCCTTCCCCTAATCTGAGCTCTGCTGTAAAAGGACTGTAATCGGCAAATACCAAATCCAAATCGAGTACTGTATACTTACACTGCTTGCATTTTAAATATTAAATTAATGTTGTATTAATGAATACAGAGCTGCATTCATTAATTTCTTCTATTCTATATTAACATGGGCGATTACACTTGTAGTACATGAATGAGCCATGTCTGCATTTGGGGCCACTCACCAGTGCCGCTATCAAATTGGGATGAATGGCTGTGTTTGTGCAGCCACTGAAATAGCACCTGGTGGCTCCAGCCACTTAAAGTGTTTCTAAACACAGGACCCTGCATTCACATATCTGGTCTCCCACAGTACACAGAACACGGAAATGCAATTATTTCAGTAAATATAAAATGCCAAATACCTTTTCTCATCAGCAGTATACAGCAGTCTTGTGACTTCCATCAGTGTCAGCCAAGCACTAGCTGAAGCTTGTAGAAGGAGTTTTCATACTTCACTGAGCTGTCCTATCAAGATGCAGGACCCCTGACCCTCTGTCTGGACAGTCCTGATTGGTCCTGTGCTGATCACATCCACCCTCCCAAGAAAAAAAAAACTCTCTAGCAATACACACCAAATCGAGCATGTGCAGCCTGACTCCAAAAGCTCTGTCTTATTAGAAGATGTTCTGGAGTCAGTGGAAGAAGAGGAGGATCAGAGAAGACAGGATCAAACAGCCTTGTTACACAATGTCGGGGATTAACCCCTTAGGTTCCACAGTGAGTATAACAAGCATGCTTTACTGCAGATGTAGCCGACAGTGGACTACAGTTACCTTGCTCTGCAGACAATACTCATCATTTTGTATCTAACCCTGTGTTCCTCTAGTGCTGGGCTCCAGTAAACTGACATCATATCTCTGAGCCAAACAGGGAGGATTGTGGGACAAGTAGTCTCCTGCGCAGACATCCTGGGGTTGTGAAACCATTTTTGAACCACCCATCTCAGAGTGCTCTCTGAAACACCAAAAGACCTCTGGGAGAAAGGATAAAAGGGGCCAGCAGATCCGGCCCTCACTCTCTTCTACCTGGGCCTCATTGAATGCACACCTCTCTGCTGCTGTGCGAGAGGGCTGTGGCCTACCACGCAGCAATCCAGTGACTCCAGCCCGGCCCCGGAGGGCCCAACTCTACTTGCTG
This sequence comes from Glandirana rugosa, assembly GCA_018402905.1. NCBI lineage: Eukaryota > Metazoa > Chordata > Amphibia > Anura > Ranidae > Glandirana > Glandirana rugosa. The sequence continues at coordinate 1,141,244 of BLSH010411801.1, forward strand.
TTCACGAGACATCACCACAGTCTCACCTCAACAAACGGATCCAGCGACGGTCGGTGTCCAGTAGCTGGTCGGTCATCTCCGCTCGTTTCACTGAAGGGCATCTCATCCGGGATCGCTGTTTGGGAGGTTCCTATCAGTCTCTTCAGCTGGTGAGAGGGCTGCTGCACACCATTCACAACCCCTGTTTGGTTACTTTGCTTGGACACTGTCTACAGACACCTTACCCCTGTAAACACTTTAAGACATAAGACACTGTACATAGAAATCCATATCCTGAAATGCTCTAAGGAATATCACTAGTCAGTTTAAGCTAACCTGCCTACCTTACTTCACTGCGCCACCTCTTGGATATAATTCACAGAGCTCCAACTGCAGGTGAAGATCATTGCAGGCCTGCACTCTGGACATTGCTGTGTCCATCAGTTTACCACTTGCCGACCGCCCGCCGTGGCTTAACAGCGGACAAGTGGTTTGTTATCGCAAACCTTCGTCCCTGTCGGCAGCTACGAGAACGAGTATAGTGAGCTGCCGGAGATGCGCTCTCACTATGTTCCGGGGGGCCAGGGAGCGGGTAGGGCGGACTCGATCTTCACCCTACTGTGATGGCTCCCCCACAGTGAAAGGACGGAGGTCCATGTATGTAAACATGGATCTCCGTTCTGACGGGGGAAGGGATGCGATCACAGGCTTCCTGTATATGGAAACGATGATCACTCCCCTCCCCCTGCCAGCCCAGCCCCCATACAGTTAGAACACACTGAGGGAACACAGTTAACCCTTAGAGCGCCCCTCCAGGTTAACCCCTTCACTGCCAATGACATTTACACAGTAATCAGTGCATTTTCATAGCACTGATCACTGTATAATTGCCAATGGTCCCAAAAAAGAGTCAAAATGGTCCGACATGTCCGCCGTACCGTTAAAAATTGCAGATCGCCACCATTACTAGTAAAATATATAAAAAAAAATAAAAACCCCAATTTGGACATTTTTACTTAGGGTGTACAATATTTTGTTACCAGTGGTTTAGAATTAATGGCTGTGTGTTGAGTTTTTTTGGGGGGACAGCAAATTTACACTATTATACAAGCTGTACACTGACTACTTTACATTGTAGCAAAGTGTCATTTCTTCAGTGTTGTCACATTAAAACATATAGTAAAATATTCCCAAAAATGTGAGGTGTGTACTCACTTTTGTAAGATACTGTATATCTCTGTTTCAGTAAAACCAAAAAGGATATCTATCTAAACTGTGTTGGAGTGTCATTCGAAGGTACCTGCTAAAAATATGTCGGAACCCAGAGTGTCAAGTGGGCTGGAGCGTTCACAAGGTCAGGGTGGTGCAGTAGAACAGGTAATTCTAAGCAGCCCTCAAGGGGACAGTGCTACACATATAAAGACTGGTTTAATAGTTGTGGGTTTAGAAACACTTTAAAGCAAAGTTCCACCCAAAAGTGGAACTTCTGCTCATTTGCTTCCTCTCCCCCCCTCCGATGCCACATTTGGCACCTTTCAGGGGGGGAGGGGGGAACAGGGACCTTGTTCTTGGCCCCCCTCCTCCTTCTCCCAGAACCAAGCTAATTAGAAAGTGCAGCACGCTTTGCACATGCGCAGTAGGGGACCGAAAGGCTCCACTGCCGGTTTCCCTTAGTGCCTTAGTGAAGATCGGCTTCAGGTGCCGACATTGCGGGCTCCCTGGACAGATAAGGGTCCATATATTAAAAGTCAGCAGCTACAGTATTTGTAGATGCTGACTTTTAATTTTTCTTTCACAGGCAGGATCTCCTCTGTAAAGACAAGGCCCATTCATGCACTACTGGTGTAAGCACCCATGTGAATGAGGCCTCCAATGAATGTGGCAGTATAAGAAGTACCTGTAAAGACGATTTTAAATACTTACCTCTCCTGCAGCTGTGCCGCCCAATGCCGATCCATTCAAGTGAAAGCCTCTGCTGATGTTTCTTATGAAACTGACACTTCTAGAATTTCTTGTGTCTCCTGCTGTGCTCAGTGGTTCCTTTCAGTGACCGAAACATCACAACTCTATCTTGTAGTGGCGTGAATGTTGGCAGGAGGAATCATAGTTAGAACAGTCCAGCCACCAACACACCATTTACTTGCCTCCTTCACTTAGTCACAGCACGTTTACATTTACAAAACCTGTTACTAGTAGGTGGAGCATTTTTTCTTAATCCCTCCCCAGAGCAGTGTCTCCAGCCAATAAAAGAAAGAATTTATGGGACGACAAATAAAACTAGATGGCTAAAGTTTAGTTTTAATATGAAAATACATTTGGGGCATTACAGAAAATATTTCTAGCAACAAATTCAGAGCACCTACTGTCCTAAGTCTGAAAGAGCTCCAACATTCAAATGTTGAGCCCACCTCAGGTTTGCTTTCGGCTGGGTTCACACATATGCGGCCACAGTTTCAGTGTGGCAGTCCGGTGCTTTTCTGTTCACCGGTTCAGGTGCAAATTTTTACCTGAAATCGTACCATACACACTGCCAGGGAGGACGGCGTACCTGTAGCCCGCGCTGTGACAGCCCAGGAGGACCCTTCCTATATATGGGATTTTGCCAGTGGCATATCCCGCTGGATCTTGGCTCTTGGATCAATCTCCCTGTTTGCTATTGTTCATGGGGGCACCCCTATACGGCCACAGCGCACCTTTAGGGCATACTTTAATGATTCTCTGATTGTACCCTGTGAGAAGTTCCTGTGGGCCTCTCCACCTGGCCCTGGCCATCCTCCCACCACACTTTCACTGGCAGTGATGCCCATATCTGTTTGACTTGTATCTGCAACTGTATATTTGCATTTGTTTGTGCACTGGAGGAGTGGTCAGTATAAATTCTGTGTACAGAACAACTCCAGGTAGCCACATTTCACTGCATTTTCAGAAAATTACAGCGGCTGTAATTTTTAATAACATTCAATCACAATATGACTTGTGTCGCAATTATAAGTGCTCTATTATTTTTTCTTTATTTGCTATTTTTTTTACCCACGAAAGTGGAGTTACCCTTTAAATTAATATGATTTACTTTTTGTTTATTAAACAAGAAGTAAAAGGCAATAGCTCCCCTTTAAAGTAACAGCTTAGTATGAGCCAACATTAATTCCGTTTATACAAATACGCAGATAAAACATTAAGAGCTTATCAAACCTGAATTTATTTTAGATAATGTTTTGATCTAGAGTAGAGATATAATTCCCATTAAAGATCTCTGCAAGGAGCCCCTTCTTGTCCAGAAATTGCTGATAAAACAGGGAGTGCATTGCACAGAGCTGCATAGCACATATAAATACATTATAAATATTATCATGCTTTTTACAATTATGGGAATTTTTTTGAAGTTGAGACTATGATTGCATAACCACTTGCCTACTGGGCACATTCACCCCCTCCTAATAAAGGCAATTTTCAGCTTTCGGTGCTGTTGCACTTTGAATGATAATTACTCAATCATGCAACACTCTATCCAAATGAAATGTTTATCATTTTTTTTCACGCAAATAGAACTTTCTTTTGGTGGTTTTTAATCACCACTGGGTTATTTATTTTTTCCTAAACAAATGAAAAGAGATTGAAAATTTGAAAAAAAAAAAAAACGTTTCATAGTTTGTTGTAAAATATTGCAAACAGGTCATTTTTCTCCTTCACTAATGTGTGGTTATGAGGCTGCACTGATGGGCACAGATGAGGTGGCACTGATGGTCACTGATAGGTGGCACTGATGAGGCAGCACTGGTGGGCACTGATAGGCAGCACTAATGGGCTCTGATAGGTGGCACTAATAGGCACTGGTAGGCAGCTCTGATAGGCAGCACTGATAGGTGACACTGATGAGAAGGCACTGATGGGCACTGATTGGCAGCACTAATGAACACTGATTGGCAGCACTTGTGGGCCCTGTTGGGACTGCACTGATAATCAGGACACTGATAATCAGTGCCCTGATTATCAGTGTTGATGTTCCCTTTAACACAAGCCGGTTATCGACTCTCTTTTTCTTTCCTCATGTTGTTAGCATGAGGAAATAAAAGCCGATAACTGGCTTATGTTGAGGGTTGTGATCAGCTGTCATTGGCTGACAGCTGATCACATAGTACAGGGCCGCCGTGGTTGGACCCTGATCTGTTATCAACTGCGCGCCAATGATCATGGGAGGACATCCATGTACTCCCTCCAGGCAAAGTAAGCCCACACTGTAGCCATCATTCAGCTGTACCGCGGGCAGGAAGGGGTTGAAGTGGATTTCATCGGCATACAGCTCTTTATGTATTTGCATTAAACAAACATTTTTAGCTTTTACTTACAATCACCGTTTTTCCCCTTACTGGTTGAATGAGGCACTGGTGATGTAATGCTGACCTCACACCTGCATCCTGGGAAGCTTCTGTCATATGTTCCAGGAGGCAGACCCTGAGTTACAAGCAGAGTTCTAGAAAGTAAAGGGAGATTCATTCATCTGCCCTCAGTGAAAGTGTCCACTGTGAGAAAAATGGGAAGGAATAGCAGCTGCAATTATTTATACATATCTGTTTGTAGATTGTCATTGCTAAACATTTCTAAAGGTGCCTTTTTTAAAAGCTGAACAAATGAAATACATATAAAAAAGCTTTTTCATCTGCCATCTGGTCCATTAATTTCGGAGATTTACACATCTGCGCTACCCAGCACAGTCTTGCCTGGCAAAGGCAAAACTTTTTATTTCCTGCTGCATTTTCACGTTCACTTACAGGTCTCCTGCCCACCCTCACTCTGTGACTGGACAGTGAAAGAAGCATTAGCACACTGGTGAGCTCATCTCTATGTTCCTATCAGCATATTGTTGCATTGCAGCACATCTTAAGCCCCGTACACACGGTTCGACGGTTGTATACAACAGGTCGTACTCACGACCGTTGTATGCGAAATCGATCGTTCGTATGCGCGATTTGAACAGTCGAACATACGACGGTCGTACAAGGGAGTTGTATGAGCAGACTAGAAAACTTGGTCTTACCAACAAGCTCTCATACGACCGTTGTATCGTGTGTACAGAGCAGTTGGTACAACAAAGTTGTATTGTGCAAAACACGCATGCTC
>BLSH010411801.1:1192580-1250367 GCA_018402905.1 Glandirana rugosa
GTTCACAGATAAAAAATCTCGTCGGTAAGAGTTGGAAAAAATGGGGTTCGCCTGGTCCCCCCCCCCCCCCCTGCAGTCTTCTGGGGCACATCAGAGGTCCCAGATACCTGCAGGACCATTCACAATGCACAGCGCAGTTGAGATGCAACTTGGAAAAGCTAGTAGCATGACACCAATGATTATTTGAGTTAGCTGTAACAGCGGCATTCCTACCACCACTGTAGGGGGGGCATTCTTTCTACTGACCAGCAATGTAAGGGGCATTTTCCTAATGACTCCCGATAGACTAATTTTAGCAGGGGTTTCCTGTGATCTGAGTTATTTAAAAGGTTCCTCTGGGGTAAAAAAGGTTGAGAATGGCTGCTCTAAAAAATAGACACTTGAATTTCCTCCATAAAATGCCTGCTTGTAATAGCTTTATAATTTACACCAGGGAGGGGGAATTATTTGACATACTAAAAATCCAGCTATGTCTAAATGTCCTTCACCACACAATGCTGCAAACCTCACTTTATAGAGTAGAGAATGGCCATAATGTGTAAACACAGCCAAGCCTCTGAACTTACTTTATGTTTATAGACTGCAGATCACAGAGAAAAAAAGGTCAAAACCGACATCATTTCAGCAAACATCTACTGCTAAGAAAGTCAGCGGAGAACTGTCAAGCATTCACTGCACTGCTCATCAGATCAAAGTACTCCTAATGATCAGTTGTAATTTACCAAATAATATCTCTCGTTTTCTTTCTTTCTTACTGTAATTTAGACAGCTGCAGAAAATCACTCATTTCTTCCATTTGTGTTTTTTCAATGCTGGGTAATTTAGTGAAAAATGGGCCACAGACCTGTTCTAGGAAATGCACAGTGTATGCATGTGAGTCTATAGATGCGTGCTCTTGTACATGATGTGTTAGAAGTGTGGCTGCTGTTTTATGTTCATTGCAAGAGAGCTGGCTGGCTTAATGAAGTCTCGGGCATCAGAAGTGTGTTACCTTCGGCAATTAATGATTGTTTTTCTGCTGTTCAAATCCAGCCTTTCCTTTGTGCTTTTCTTTCTCTTTTTTTGAAACTGCAGAAGAGCATTCATAATGTATGCATGACTTCAGGATATCAGGTTTTGTATAATCAAGAATACTAACTTTGAGAAGAAAATAGAATCTAGCAGAATTCTTTGGAGGTCAGTTAGATCAAAGCAAAATAATGGTGGTGGCTTAGAATGGCTTTGGGCTAGGGCTAAACAAGCGTTTTTTCAGTCGCGCAAACATGTCACCTGACTGTTGTTTTTTTTTTTCTTGGAACATTTAATGTTATAAGAGCTGTTAAACTAGCAATCCAAAGTCAGACAGTTCTGTGATTGATCTCCTATGAACACACAATGCCACAACTCAGTGGCATAGCAGAAAACTGTTGGATTAATCGAACAGCAATTAATCGTCTCTATTGTCCTCTATATACTTCAATAGGAATGGGAGTTGAAGTGCTCAATGATTTCTCATTTAGAGATTCTCTAGCAATTTCCCTTTCAAGTATACCCGAAGGCAGCAATTCTCAACCAGGGTTCTGTGGAACCCTATGGTTCCTCCAGAGGCTGCTAGGGTGTTCCTTGAGCTGTGGCTGATTAATTTCCCTTCTCATGGTGCCTGCACAGTTCCATGGCCAACTCTACCTGACAGAGCCAATTATCTTTTTAGTTGTTTGAAAGAGGGAATTTTGACCACCACTGTAAGGGGTGAATTCTTCCCACTGACCACCAATGTAAGGGGCATTTTTTGCCACTTACTTCAGATAAATTGATTTTAGTAAGGTTCTCCAAGACAAAAGAATTATTTTAAAGAATAACGGAAGGCAAAACTTTTTTTTGTTTCGAATATAGTGCAGAGGGCTTAGATTGCTTGTCAGTTTTTATTGCTGTCTGTGACCCCATTAAGGAGATTCACCCTCTCTATTCGTTCTGTTTAACATTATCATTGGAAGTGAAAGTAAAATAAAAACCCACATGTTGGGTTGTCACCAGAAAGGTAATAGAGGGGAAATCTTCCCAATGGGAACACTTGTTCTGGTGATCTGGGGGTCCCCAAGAAATTCCCTTAATTTTTAGGGATTTCTTCTCACTTCCTGTTTGGCTATGGGGCAGGAAGTGAAGGGAAATCTCCATAATGGCACACAGATGGTGAAAAAAATTGGACAATAATTATAACCATTGTTTGCTCTATTCAAAATGAAAAAAAAAGTTTTGCCTATTGTTCTACTTTAAGGTTTTCCCTGGGGTAAAAAGGTTGAGAAAGGTTGCCTTAAGAGGTTAATCTCCTGACACTAATTGCCCAACAATCTTTTCCAGTAGCACTAATGTGCAATTTTTGCATTCAATAACAACCAATCAGAAATTTAGTTAAATAATTTAATGGTGAATTCTGATTGTTAGCTTTGATTAGTGAATATTGCACTTTGCACCATTTTCTTGATTAACCCCATCAGTGGCTGATTACAGCAATAAAGCAAAATCTAGAGCAAACCATGGGCTAGATGTGACCATTTACGTGACTTTAAATGACCCCTGGAACACTATTCCTCCCACTAATAACAACAATAGGGCGCTTGTCTTCCCATTTGCTCCAACGATAGGGTACTATTCTTCCTACTAACGCACATATTTGCCAACACATCATGGATCATCAGATATCATCCAAAACTTTTATTACAGAAGGATCACATCACAAAGGAACAAGTGCAATGTCTTCCTTGGGCATGTGATCCTCACATGCCTGACGATGGGGTCCTGCTCAACTCCGAAACATTGCACTTGGTCCTTTGTGATGTGATCTTTCTGCAATAAAATATTTGGATGATATCTGATGATCTATAATGTGCTGGCAAACACAGTATGCGTGTTAGTTTCCAGATGGTAGTTGCTACAGCACCTGCTACTGATGAGCCTATGTCCAGGAACGTGTGCGATGGGAATATGGACAATACCTATTGTTCCTACTGACATTGACTCCCATTAAGCACGGGTGCTACATCATTTTTTTTTTTCCACTGCTCACAATCCCTGGGGTATTTTTTACTCCCACTGACCACTTTTTTTTTTTTGCATGTTTATATATATTTTTTTTTCTTCTTTCACAGTCACCCTGCCTAGGAAGGGATGACATGAGTCCTGCTTCTGATGCCTCCTAAGATATCCATGTCACGTATCCCAGAAGTTATAAACTTCCACACACTGGCTGGTGGAGGATGGGTGCAGTAGCGTGTCATTAGGGGGCAGCTGTAAGCTCCTGATGACGAAGACAGCTTGGGACTCATGCCGCAGCAGAGTGGCAGATCACTACAAGATGCCGCTGGATTTGCTGGGTGTGTATATATGTTTATTGTGAATACCACAGTAAAAAAGTTAAGAGGGGATTAAATAAAATATACACTAGGGGATGTGTGACATTTCTTCCTTTAAAGTATAAGTAAACCCAACCACTAAAATATCATACACCCTTTAACATGTAATTTTAAAGGTAATTTTTACCATTTAGAAATATGCACTTTTCATTAAGATAAAGCTACATAACCCTTTTATAAAGTTCTTGTTAAGATATTTCCTGTTATAGGGTGACAACTCTCTGTCCCTGTCTACCAATTGTGCTCCTGTCCTGAGTTGTCAATCTGTCATACTGGCTTCCCTTGGAGACCTCAAGTGGCTGTTTTAATACACTTGAAGAAGCATGGTCTACTGTTGACATTAGAAAACCAACCTTGAGAAATGTCAGCCAGGATATGACTTCAAAGACAAATCAAGAGGTGAAACAAAAGATATAAAAAAGTGAAAACGTATTTTACTTAAAAACAAAAAAGAATGACATGTTATCCCAAAATGAACTAGTTCTAACTAAATTATTGTGACCTGTATAAGAAAGCTTAGCGTGCTGCTGAAAACGCCACTGTAAAATTCACCGGTGTCTCACACAGCTGGCAGGTTCCGGCATCCATGGAGGTCACCCCAACTCCAGGGAAAGTACAAAGAAGCAACCGATGGGACATCACACAGCAGAAACACAGCCCGGATACATTGTTTTTACAATACAAGAACAATTAATAAAGAAATTATAATTTTTTAAAATTATACATTAATCTGTTGGTTGCACTTAAAATCCCACTGAGAGGTGGTTTAAATTATATTTCAAATACAAGGAGGTAAGGTGCAGATTCAGCCTGGCTCCTCCCAGGCCACGCCCCTCTGACATGTTTTGGCTGTATTCATCATGTGTTTCTGGTGTACTTCTTTGTAATAACTAAATTATGCTTTATTGTCCCCGCCCTTGCTCGTTCTGGATTGGGCACACCTTTGCTAATCTATCTTAAAGAACAATTCCACCCAAAAAAATGTTATGTTAATTTTTTGGTAGATGGTGGAGAATAAAGGGGAACCTATAGGGCAAAATATTGGAGCTGGGTCTGCTGACTTGTTCTTTAAAGGTGTCCAGAGCTCTCCTACTGATTTTGTTTTCAATACCTAGGGAGTCATTGATCTGAAACAAGCAGACCAACTTCAAAGCCTGAAAAAGTTCCTTTTATATATACTTGTTTCAGTTTAATAACTCACCAGATAGTGAAGACGTGATCAGATGACACTCCTGAGCCTGCACCTTTAAAAACCTGATCATCAGTTGAAATTTTTATTTCTGTAAATAAATACTTTTTATGTCTGGTCTCGTGTCTTCTTTGTGTCCCATAGTAACCTCTGCACTTGACTTCTCAGCTCTACCTGTTGGGACATTACAAAGGGTACTGAATCCACTGATGAATTTTATATTTATTGAATAGGATGAGGAAAGCAACAGGAGAATGACAGGGCAGCATCGTGGCTAGAATGTTGCAGCTTTGGGTTCAAATCTCACCCGTGACACTAATTGTATGGCGTTTACACATTGTCCTTGTTTGGGTGTGGTCCAGGCTCCTCCCAAAAACTACTGATAGGTATATTGGCCCTAGTTTGTGGTAGGGATTAAGCCTTGGTTCACTCATAAGAGTGATTTTCTAGAAGCACTTCAAAACATGAGAAATACTGTTATCCTTTGGAGCCCATTCACAAACTGAGTCTCGTGTTACAGAAAATTTGTTGCTTGAGCTCCAAAAAAGTACATAGGGCAGAATCTCACATTTTTGGTTCCTGTAGACTTCAATGTGAGCACCTGAAAAACACAGTTTTAAATGCAAATTTTCCCTGTTCTTTTCCTAATAACTAGCTTCCCATTGGCTAAAAAAAAACACTCCAAAAACACTTGAAGCTCAAGTATTAACCTAGCCTTAGACTGTTAGCCCCTGAATGTGGCATGAATTGATGTTTATGGTACCATCTACTGTGTGAAACACTGCATAATATGTCAATCCTATAAAACTCATAAAATATGTAAAAATGGGAAAACTGGAATCTCCAAGCGGGGTGTGAACAGAGTATAGAACTACAGCAGTGAGATGTTACTTCTGGAACTTCTAAGAGCTAAACAAAGCTGATGAATGACTCAGCTCCCGCCACCAGACATTCTCTCTGAATGAAAGTGAATCAAAACCCAAACATTTAAACAAAGTATGATGCTGCACATGCTCCTGTAAAATCAAAAGTGTAACCTTTTTGTTCTATATTTCTTGTTTTCAACTGACATATACCATCAAGGTGTATCCAGAGACACTTCTTTTCCTAGGGTGAAAATGTTTAGGGCAATGTCACTTTAGTGTCCATGGCACTAGTGAGAACTCACCAGCTTCAGGATATCTTGGGAGCACACATACAGGAAATGGTTGCTCCCTTACTAGCTGGATTAGCGAGGTGGCATTCTTTTCCTTACAACTTAGGTTTGTAGCATCTCTGCAGAGAGGGAATGAGACCTCAATGCAGAAGCAGACTAGTAGGCAATGCATGCAAAGCATAAATATATCCTTCCTGCATATTTCAGCAATAGCAAGTTACAGGATCGCTAATGTGACATGGCACTTACTCAGTTCAGGTGCATCAATGGTACCCTTTCCTGCGCACTCCTTGGGGTACAAGAAGCCATGCCAGCACCCCATGCATTGGTACATTCTGCCATTGTAACTGCAGTAAAATTGTCAATTTTAGCTGGAATTAGAGCTTGCACATATCCATAGGATGTTTCTACATAGAATCTACAGCATGTGCACAGTGAAGGAAGAGAAATAATGGACAAAGTAAGGAGAAAGTTGTATTTTGTTAACCCAAAAAATTAAATATTACTAACAGTGTTCTTCAAAATGTTCTTCAAAGTTATTCTTTTGTAAAAGTTGAAATAATTTGGAATAATTTCTTTTGTGTCGATTAGCTTAGGTAAAGGGAATACTACTTTCACTGCACATATACTGAATGCGACAACCCCACAAGCAAGAAGAAACTGTCACAGCAAGCGTTGGGGTTCAGTATTTATATTAAGGAGGGCTAGACCCTGACTTCTGCGACCAACCTAAGACTGGTCAGATACAGTCCAATTTTTTGATTTTCATATTGACAAATTAGTGAATACATAAAAAATATACCACGGGATGAGTAATATGTTTACAAAAAGTTTGTTAGCCAGAAATCATTTTTTCAGTAATTTTTATTGCTGTATGTGATCATTTAGCAGGTGCATCAGGTGAAACTGCAAACCTGCTAAAAAATGATCGGACAAATATTTTGCTAGAAATTTCTTGAGTCTCTTAAGTGTATTCCCGGGCCTGTAACTGATTTCTGATCATTTATATACAGTAATTTAACTACTATTGAGGTATTGGGTCTTTCAGTTTAAAAAAATGAAATGGCTACCCCAAAGCTGAACCCAAACTAGCAGACCGCTCATTGATTTTGATAAAAGATCCACCTATCACCTGAACTATCACCATATACCTGCTGTGGTCTTTTACCCTGGTTCAAATGATTATCAGTTTGTGCACAAAAGATCTGTCGCTTGTTTATGGAAAATCAAGGCATTGCTTAATCGGAAGTAGTGATTTTTAAGAATCAATCAAGTTTTCTTTGACTGTGAATACAGAGTTTCGTTACTTGTAACCGCACAATATTGATAATTTTTTAATTCTTAAACCACTATTTATCGCTACTGATTCTTGTATGCACCACACTGCTAGCTAAAAATTGGCCATAGCCATTAATCCTTATACAAAACTCTACACTCTATTATTGTAATGAGTTTAAGAATTCCTACAGGCAAGGCGCCATGTTAATTAACTCTTAATGCCCCAATGAAGTACTATTGTCACAGGTCCAAAATAAACAACGTTAGAGCTGCATGTCACAGACTTATCGGCAAAAACAGTTCATCAAAATGGTTTGTGGGTCTTTGACATACGCCTTTAATCTGGGAAAAGGTACAGATTTTGCCGCCGTGCTGATAATCTCTCTTTCACCTTGCTCATTACAGCCTGCAATAATTTCAACTTAGACAGATTCCTCAAGTTTGTACACGACTTCTTTGGGTTATTACCCAGCTGTGCGGCTGAGCGAGGAGATAACCACGGCCCCAGCCTCTTATCTGTAATGATGTAATACATCCGAGCTCTGGGTCGAGATGATTGGGGAATAATGGGATTGGAAGAACTGCGGAGATGACAATACGGCTGTGCCTCCTGACGCCTGTACTGTGCAATGCTCTAACATATACAAGCCGGGGGAATACGAAAATAAACACTAATATGGTCTTGGAATTAAGTTAGCCATTTCCACTCTACCAGCTGTTAGTAGCTAGGATTGGGAACCCAAATAGGCAAACCCATCATGCCACGTGAAAAAAAATTTCTGGATGCCACTGCTAGACAGTCTGTTCGTTTTGTCGGATTTTGCAATTACGTATAATGACTTAATTAACCAGTTATTTTTAGATTCAACGATATAATAAAGGCTGATTGCATGGAGGGAGAATCTCCACCCGACTGTGCTATCGGTATAGCTCTCCCAACGCGCAAAACTGCTGCAATCAGTAGTAAGCATCACAAACATACAGCGCTTACCTTCTGCAGAAGCTGGGAACCTGAGTACTTAGCAGCTATGGATTTGATCTCCCCACCGAACGCCGAGGCCCAAAGCTTCACCCTAGCAAGACAAGACATAGAGAGAGATGTAGTATACCAGCATCACACGGATAGTAGCATAAACCACGAAAAAGCTTAGTTACACGCATCACAAATATCAAGACAGTTAAGCTACTTGCAAAACCAGAGCATTATTACATCTAGCTCCCAAGAAAAGGTAAGGCCTTTCTTGTCTGTGTCTTTTCTATGCTGCAGTTGTGAGCTTTTTTTTAAACTGTAACAATGAAGATTTAGCTTTAACTCCCTTAGAAATTACACTGTTAGCTGTGCTAAGATCCGCTTCATTCACCACCAATTTAATGCCACAACGGATGCGGATAAAAATGACAGTATCAGAAGGACGCCTGCAAAATCGGAAAGCAAGGTCAAAAATTCTACAGCAGGTAAATGATCCGGAGGTGGCAAGGGGGAACAAAAAGCCATATTCGGCTCCCCGCCTGACTGCTTTTAATGGGGGGACATTAAAACGACTCTTGGAAAAAAAAATAGCTGCAGTCTCACAAACTTGCTTCACAACAGATAAGTTTACGCCACATCCTCAGTCATAAAAAAAAATACGCAAGGCTGGGGAAAAAAAAGGAGACTTGTCACTTACATAGATAAGGGGATCTGCTGTTCCGATCCAATCGCTGGCTTTAGTGTCGTATGCAAAGCTATCCAGAAGAAAAAGAAAAAGATTCCAAAAGCTAGAGGAAAAGTGAAAATGCCTTGCATGGTTCCTTGTCTCATGTTGGTAGAGGTTGGTACAGTAAAATGAAAGCACAGGCTGATATTCGGTTTCCCCCTTGAAGAGCAGTTTGGAAAAGATCTATACTGATCATTGATCATCCATCCTAGAACGGTCCCTGGGATTGTGGTGTAAGAGTATGAGGAGAAGCCTGTGATGACTTGAAAAGTTGTGTCCTTGGTAACAGGAAGCGTGATGTACCAGCACTGCAGCCTCGTGCGTTCTACTCCTGTACAACTCTGCAGTAAGAGCAGTGCACTGGAGTTACTTCCCTGACCTACTGCGAGACTGGAGTGCTCTTAGCTGCAAGGAAAGCAGACTATTGATTCCAACTGTGCAGTCTGTCCTCTCACAATTACTGCTCACTTTACAAATGGGAAGCTGCCTCCAGGTCTCCTTTATGTTGCCGGTAACCTCGAGCCTTCATCCCATATCAAGTCTAGTGCTGCTTCACTGGAGCAAGAACAGGCATTAATGGAAAAGTGCTGACAAATAGGAAAAAAAAAAAAAAAGAAGGGAACTTGTGCGAAATGGACCAAGCGTATAATATACAATAAAACAAGACTAGGAGGACAGGAATTAAAGGAAGAGTTGACAAGGAGAGCAGTTATAAGGCAAGTGGATCTTCTCAGAGGGACGGTCTTGCTCAGTAGTTGCTTGGGGGGGGGGGTTACGTTGACAGCGATTGAGGATGGTGGTGGTGGGGGGGGGCTGACACAAGGGATAATGAACACCCACCGGAGACAGAGAGTTCCCCCAATTCATTCAGTGCCGTACTGCATAGAAGCTTTTGTTGTGTGAACAGGCAGCCTACATCCAGCCGAGAAGCAGCTTGCTGACAAAGTGGAGAGGAAGCCGTGGATGAGAAGCGAAACCTCGCTGACATGTCATGTTGGGATCGCAGGCAGTTTTCCAGTGACAAGGACAATCACCCGGCTCGCCTCAATTAAGTCATATGTAGCCTGTCCCTGTGCATAGAGGCACGTTTGCATCCTATCACAGCTGCAGCAGCAGCTGCTGCTTGGAGAAATCTGGAACTTAAACGCTTATGAATGAAAGGGAAAGAAAGACAGCCTTTGCTAGATCAATGCAGGCTAAGTGACTTGAGCCTATGAATAAATTATTAATTTCGGTTTGAGGAGGAATCCCTTTGGTAGACTAAGCATCAGATCTCTCCCATAAAAAAAAAAAAATGCTCAGCAGCTCTAGAGAATTTTTTCTTCCCGTTATTAATCCAAACACTTATTCCTTTTTGCTTGTCTGACTCACTACTCTTCTTTTATTATTGTGCATTCCTTTCAAGGCGTGCATGCTGAGCCTCCATTAATCTAACAGCTCACAAAATGCCACGATTACTTGCAATTAGCATATTACTATGGTGAGATCTGTTCACATTAGCGTAAAAGATAATGTATATTTTTTAACCCCCGGTGCTGCTGAAAGATATTAGCCCCTGCAGCAAAGTTTGGAAAACCTCTCTAGGCAATGGGGATGGCTGCATACACACACAACACCAATTTAGAGAGAGTGTATGCAAATAGGAGTCTTCATTATAACAGATTATTAGCTATGCACGACATAAGTCTGCAGGTCTGGATGATGACTTTTGCTGCAATTGGACTGATATTTTCAGGTTCATTTACTTGGGAGGTCAATAGGGTCAGGGTCAAAGGTCAAGGCAGGGGTGAGATGGTTATAGCTTATAACAAAGAATGCTAATCAAGACATTTATGAAAATCCAGACATACACTTTCTTTAAAAGTATCAACCTCTGTCTTACTTGAAAAAAAGCATTTAATATACCAAAAGCAAGACTTAGAAAAGTTTAGATGAGTAATGTAAACTTTATCCTAAATCACATAAGGAATATTAAAGTGTATATAGGAAAGGTGAACATCATGCAAACATCATCCAAATGTATTGCACTGACAGATGTGCTAAGGCTGCACAATTGGAGTAAGATGGCCTATCCACCTAAAAATTGACAAAGATGTGTTTTGCTTTTTAAAGCCATCTCCCTTGCTACCAAGTAGATATCTTTCAACTTAAAAAAGGCAGATAGTGTGTAGATTGACTGTCAGTCTTGTGAATTTTACAGTAACACTGGCTGTAGACGAGTCTATGGAGTGATTTTTCCTGATCCCGAGCATCGCTTGCAATTATCAAGCCTTTGCCCTTCTGCTTTTGAGTGATAACAAAGTCCCATGAGATTGTAAAATTTTAGTAATTCCTAGCTTCTTTTCCATTGTCAGTTTAGCAATAGGCACTAGTACCACAACTCAAGGTAGGATCAGCGTCAGCATTAGAAGGTAAGACTGTAAAAAAAGAGTATATTGATACTTTAAAAATATAACTAGGACCAACTATGCCCTAACGCTCAAAGAAACTATAACACAATTAATTGGGTAATCTTACACATATCATATCCCCATTGATTTTTCAAAAACTGAGCTCCTATAATGTAATAAAGCTGCCAACATTTGCCCTGTGTTAAGTGTGTAGCTACGGGCACACCATTTTTTTAGCATCCTGAGCTGCATATAAGCCTCTCATCTAATGCAAAATCAAAGGAAAGAAGTAATAATGGAGTATATATAATTTTAAAGGCAATTGTATCCCTTTTTTTTTGGGGGGGGGGGAGGTTAGAACTAGGGTTTTATTTCTTTCTGTGTCAGTGATAAGGAGATTTCCCTTTACTTCCTATCCCTATGACAGTGGACCAGGAAATGATAATAAGCCTATACAAGAGGAATTTGCAGTTACAAAAACACATTCATTTTGGTAGAGTGGGAAAGAGCTAGATCCTCTGTCAGGTCTGTATTGTAATCTGTACTAACCTTTACCCATGACCCCCATGCCTTTCATTTCTTGTCCTGGTGTCACTGGGTTCAAAAATAAGAGGAATAACCCAAATAGAGACACAGACAGTAGTCAAAACCCAAGGAAAGCTCTAACCCTTCCCTGCTCAAAACAAAAGAAACAAAAACATTTTAGGCTGGAAATGGGCATTAAAGTAAATCTGTGGCTAGGCGATGCCCAATCAAGTATTTACATATTGTTACAATCAGGAAATGAGCTTTAAAAAAATTCCTCAATGGAAAGTCCTCAATGACTGTAGGCACTATGGAGCAATGCATTCTCGAAGTTAACATCAAAAGCACTAAAGTTGTCCAAGTACTTCTCTCAACAGCTTAGCCCCTCCCCCCCAATTCCCCACCCCAGCAATGACTGGGTGGCCTTCCAGCCTTCTAATCTCTAATATGAACACATAGCAGGTGGTCTAGGAGAGAGGAGCTGAGCTACTGAGAAAGGTCTTGGGGACGTCAGTGCTTCTGATGTGAATTTTGAGGATGAATTTTTACACTGTGCCTGCAACTATAGAGGTCAGCAATGGTTCATTTTAGGCTCATTAAGGCTTTGTTTAGTTTAGTGCATTGCAGGCACACATGCAGAATCACGTGCTTTCCAAACATGCACAAAAACATGCTGCCCCTTTGCCCCTGGTGCATCTTGCCAACACACTCGCACGTGCCCAAAGCATGGTACTGTAGTACCATCCATTTTGGTGCAGTGTGATTTTTAAATAGTGCAGGCAACATTTTGCACATTTCTCACACACGGGACAGCCCACTGAAATTAATGGGCTGTCCTAAATGCAATACGCAGAATACTTGAAAACATGCAAAAAATTGTGCATGCTCAGCCGCACCAACGTGGTGTGAATGGAGCATTACTGCTTCTTAAAAATAAGTATACACACATCCATAGACAAGCCACAGGTTCACTTTACAGGAAACGCATGTGTGGAGATATGTGGAGTCGTCAGTGTTGACTTGGTTTTTAAAAGTGCAAACTCCAAAGCTTTTTCAGATTTATTACCAGAGGGTGACTAACCTGGAATAAGAATGCAGGCAATGAAGTTTGAAAAGTATGAGCTCCCATCCTACATGCTTGTTCAGAGTCAGTAACCCGCTACATAGTGAAGCAGCCCTGCAGCATTCACTTAAGCAATGATAGCCTACGTGTTTTTCTCTGCACAGGTTGAATAAATCTCTGCATTTTCATTAGATCCAAGTTCTTCTTTGAAAATTTACATAAGAGTATGTTTTATACGCACCGATTGTGCAGAATTTGCAAAATATATATATATATATTAAAAAAATGTGCTGAAGATTCCTCCAGCAGTGCCTTTAATGCAAGCTAGACATCGGAACGCCAGGTGCACTGATAACCTACAGGCAAAATGTACAGATATGCATGGATGACTTACCATGTATAATGAATTACTCGCCTCCTTGCACACAAACTGCACACAGAGTATCTCCTTCCCTTTATTCTAAACGGAAAAACAAAAGAATTACTGTAAGGTCGGAAATTTTTTTTTCCCATGGATTTCACTGCTGGTATGCGTCACAATTCAGAATATTCCACCCACTGGAAAGTTGGATTGGTATATAGTTATGTATAGCGTGCTAATTTTAACCTTTTTTGCTGCATGTTGGACTTTGCTGTTCAGCTGTGTGAACCCTCAATTAATTAGTGGGTAATCTGCAATATTCCATAGATTGTGAGGATGCACACGCTTGTTTGCTAAAATTAGTGAGCTAGAGCTTCCTGGGATAAAATCAATTAAGCAGAGAGGAAACATCGAAAGACAAACGGGCTGACGCGCTTGAATATTTTATGACACTAAGGGAACAGTGTAACGTATGGCTGAGAGAGCTAGTAAGTGTAAGCTTGGTAAGTGGACATTGTCTATGATTATTAATGATGATTACTGAGTTGCTGCACTCTTTCAGCTAATCATGAGGTTTAAATGCACAGCAAATGTTGCTTGATGATACATATAGTAATAGATTAGAACTGATTAATGAAATTTACGGGAGGCATATGAGTGTGTGCTGTGTAAAGCAGCTAACCAAAGACCAGCTGTCATTTTCTAAAGTTAGAAAGGAAAAATATAATTGGACAATAAAACAGGAGCACAATTTATTTTAAGCCAGTTTCTAGAATACAGTGTTTAGTGGTTGTAAAGGCACCCCCTAAGACTTACCTGAGCCCCGTCTAGATCCAGCGATGTTGCAGGCATGTCTTGGCTGCTCAGGACTCTCCTCCTCTTTGGCTGGGAGCCCATTGGCTCCCACTGCTGTCAATCAAAGTCAGTCAGCCAATCAGGAAAGAAAGGGGGTGGGGCCGGGCTTTGGCTCCGTGTCTGAATGAACACAGGGAGCTGTGGTTTGGCTCGGGTGCCCCCCATAGCAAGCTGCTTGCTGTGGGGGCACTCAACAGGAGGGAAGGGCCAGGAGCACCGTACAGGGACCCGAGAAGAGGAGGATTGGGGCTGCTCTGTGCAAAACCAACAGCACAGAGCAGAAAAGTATAAGAGATTTGTTATTTAAAAAAAAAACTTCACAGTCACTTTAAAGCAGAACTCCAGGTATGATCTTTGGCTTTATACTTAACATTGGTCCAGCTCGGCACAAAGTAAATATGCATATCTCAAACCCGAGGGCCAATTGGGGAAGCTGACAATCACTGTAATAGTTGGTTCTACTACAGCAATAGCCATGATCTTCTTCTGCCTTGTGCTAAGCAGCTTTCCCTTTGGGCACTGACCACAGGAGGTCATTTACTAGGTACTACTTTTTAATGAATACAGACATTTTCTGATTGGACAAGGTGAAGTAGCAGGACAGTGACATCAATCTCCATCTGGTCCAATCAAAGAAAGACTTGTATTAATTGAAAAAAAGGCATTCTATGAATGGCAGTGGTGCTGACCAACTGATCCCCTGTGGTCAGCATACGGTGGGGCATCCACTTGGCACAGGACGGAAGATATTGGCTATCACTGTGGAAGCACCAACTTAGTTAGTAGTAGCTTCCCCAGAGGACCTTCAGGTATAAGATATACATACTAATATTGGTCCAAACTGATCCAATCTAAGTATGCAATAAAGATCATACATTGAGTTCAGCTTTGGGCTCATTTACATTTGTACAACGGGGTTGATTTATTAAGACTGGAGAGTGCAAAATCTGGTGCAGCTGTGCATGGTAGCCAATCAGCTTCTAACTTCAGCTTGTTCAATGAAGGTTTGACAATAGAAAGTAGAAGCTGATTGGTTTCTATGCAGAGCTGCAGCAGTTTTACATACTCCAGTTTTAGTAAATCAACCCCATTTTGTTTAACATATGCATGTTAACTTGCTTTGTGATAAGACACCCCAATTATTTGAATGGGCTTCCCAACATACCAAAATCATCTGTACATTGCTATGCATTTAGGTGCACTGCAATGCAGGTTGGTCCATTCTGCTTGTCACTGCAGCGCAATACTGCAATGCAACAGTGTGCCTCAAACAAATGTCGTATTTCAGGGTGAAATAAATTCATGTGATCTTCAGAAGCAAGACTGACCAATCTAAGAGCCAGCAGGAGTCAAGGCACCATAATGTGAGGAAGTAGGTATAGTTTCAAATATATCTCACATTGCAGTGCTATTTAATAAAATTGGTGTTCCATCTTTGGGATTCCTATCCTCATGAAATTGCAGATGGGGCATTATTGTCATCTGCAGATGTCTTCTGAATGGGGGAGAGGGGGAGACAATTTATTCTGCCTCCTACACATTACAGCGCCACGTACAGAGCTACATTTTCACTTTTGTACAATATATTATAATGCCATAACACCATGCACGTAATAAAGAAATAGGGTAAAAATTTAAATGTAAGTTTTATGGTTCATTATAACAAATCTTATTAGTATAAACACTTAGCAGAAGTTATAAAAATGTTAAAAGACAGTTAAAGAGTAACTCCACTTTTGTTGAAAAAAAAATCATTCCCCTTTGGGTGATCTATGCATATTGCAAGGATTTTTTTTTTTTTTTTACATTTTTTATTAAAGTTTCACAGATACAACAAAGTACACATAGAGCAGGAAAAGTAGATAAAAGTAAAAGGGAATTAGAATTCAAGAGGGTTAGCAAGGGAGTAGTGCTGTGAAAGGGGTTTGATAATGGCATCAACATATTACACTAGATAGGGGAGAGATATATTCATTTGAGCATAGTGTCTTAAGCCATATATATATGTGACCATGAGTAGACTCTCTGATCAATTACTCTCCCTCCTCGTCAAGTCCAACAGAACTACTGTGGTGTTGTGGTGGGAACCTTCAGTTTCCCCAAGGTGTTGGTAAAATTTGCTTTGGAATACCAGACGGTATATTGGAAGGTAACCATGAATTTATGTATTTCTGACGCGGATAAGAAGTGTTCTATAAACGCCAGCGGGAGAAGAATCGTTTGGTGGTGCTGAAGTTTTGTAATAGTGTGTCTAGTTTTCCAGGTAAAGGAGTGACATCAGATCTTTGTGAACTGCGGCGAGTGATGGTGTACAGTTAGAAGTTCAGGATCGCAGAAGGGCCCTCCTGGCTGTCAGAAGGCAGAGATGCATCCATGGGGAGATGGACCTCTGCCTTGCCTCCTTAGGAGGGTCGGAGGGGGTCTGGGGAAGGTACCCAAATAAGCATACCAAAGGGTCCTCCGGAAGTTGTATGGAGGTGACATCTTGAATAAGTTGTAGAATCTGGGCCCAATAGTATCAAATCCAAAATCAGTGCAAAAGGGGGGTCTGCTAGCATCACACCAGGGACATAGAGCTTGGAGAGGATTAGAGGTATCAATCATTTACCGTGGTATTGCAGATAGCTGTATAGCCTTTCAAAATGTGCGTTGGGTCCTCTATTTCTGGAAGGTCCTTTGACCAGTTTTTCAATAAGGTATGGCCCATGTCAGAAGTGATATGCTGTAAAGTTTTAGAGTAGAGGACTGAAATAGAATATTCATTTTGTTGGATTGCAACGTCCACGATGGGATGTTCCAACTTGAGCCTGGAAGGACCAGTTTGGGCGTTAACAAATACTGGCAATTGGTGGTAGTGAAAAAAATGTTGCGGGGGGAGGTGAAACTGTTCAACCATTTCCTGAAACGTTTTGGTGATACAAGTGCCAGGACGATATATTGACGTGACCCTAGTAAGTCCTAGGGTAGTCAAAATAAGAAATGCCTCGTGTTCCATTCCTGCAGGGAATAGTGGGTTGCTCTGTATGGGAAGATGGTTTGAGATGGTATAGGGTATCTTCATGAGTTTGCAGAGCTCTGTCCAAGCTATCACAGTGTCTTTAATTAGCAGATTATCTTTTAGTTGCTGCGGGAGAGCCCTGAGTGGGGAGTGTAAAATTGCAGATAGATCAAAAGGGGAGACCATCGCCGCCTCTAAGAGATAGTTAGTGTACTGCGACCTATGTAGTATCCAGTCTATGCCCTGCCTCAGGAGAAAAGATTATATAGGCGGAGGTTAGGAAGCCCTGCCCCAGCTTCGTGCCTCGGAAGATATAATATGTGCCTCACAATCCGAGGTTTTTTGCCTTTCCATAAAAAGGCCGACAGGGCCCTATGAAGATTCCGGATATCTTTGTGTCTAAGTAGTAAAGGAAGTGTTTGCCGAGGGTATAACAATCTCGCGAATGAGACCATCTTAAAGAGGTGGCATCTTCCGAAGAACGAAATAGGCAAGGACATCCATGCCTCCAATTCACGTTTAATTCTGTCAAAGATAGGGATAAAGTTCAGATGGTATAGAGAAGAGAAGTTTGGTCCAATCGTGATGCCTAGGTATTTTATGTGTTGCTTTGCCACGTGTAACGGGGAATTTTTAGTCCAATGGTGCAAGCGTGACGGATTTAGTGCTAGTACTTCACTCTTAGAGAAATTGATACGCAGCCCCAAGCAGAGTTTGTAAGTCGCAAAAATTTCTTGGATAATAGGGAGATCTGATGTTATATCCAAGGAGAAGATTAAGATGTCGTCTGCAAAGAGCGCGGTGCGTAGTTTGGAATTGCCAATCTGAATGCCGGAAAGAAGTGGCTGGTCAATAAGGAGTCTGGAAAGGGGCTCTATGGCCAGATTAAAAAGTAGAGGGGATAGCGGACATCCCTGACGAGTTCCCTTGTGTAATTGGATAGGGGCTGATATGTGGAGTGACTAAGCGTGCGAAGGGGGCAGAATACATGGCTTGCATAAAATTTGCCACTGGACCTGATAGCTTGAATTTTCTCAAAACCAGAAATAACCATTGAAAGCTTATGTTGCCAAAAGCTTTCTCTACATCGAGAGAAAGGATCTCTTCCCTCGGGCGGAGTTTGGCTTGCTCAAGGGCCAGAAGTACATTACGGATGTTGATAACAGCTGATCTGCCCTTAAAGAATCTGGCTTGTGCAGAGTGGAGTAGGGTGGGAAGCATAGAGGCTAAACAGGATACGATAATTTTGGATAATATTTTAGAATCAACAATGATTAGGGAGATGGGACGATATGAGCCTTGGAAGTGTTGGGTCCTTGCCCTTCTTTGGTAGTAGCTTTATGTGTACCATAGATGCTGTGGGGAGGTATGGCCCTCCACATGCCCTCAAATACTTGTAGTAAGGTGTGGGGTAAATAGTCTTTTGTCATTTTGTAAAATTCCACAGAATATCCATCTGGGCCAGGGGCTTTATTGTTGGAAAGGTGTTGAATAGTGGTCAGAATTTCAGTTAGTGATATAGGGGCGTTTAGCATAGTTAACTGGTCTTCCGATACTGAGGGAAGGTTGACCGAGGCAAGTAGAGAATTCGCTTTTTCTAAATCAATAGAATCTTCTGAGTATCATTGTTGGTAGAATTCAGTTAGGATAGTGGTTATTTCTGCTTGTGAGGAAGTCAGTTTACCCTCATTGTTTTGTAAGGATGTAATGTGAGAAGGTGTGTATGGTCCCCGGCATAGTTTGGCTAACAGTTTGCCCGCCGTGTTGCCATATTTGTGGAATTGGAGAGAGCAGAAAGAGGTCTTAATTTGTTCCCTCTGATTGGCCCATAGCTCGAATTCGCGTTTGGCCTTCAACCAGGCCTGTTTGGCCTCAGAGGTGGGTTTTGCAGACAGGGTTGTTTGTGCTGCTCTGAGAGTGTCGCTCGCCTGACGGTAGTGCTCTAGGCAGTGCTTTTTAAATTGGGCTGTGAAGGAAATGATTTTACCCCGTAGAACCGCTTTGCCTGCGTCCCAAAATAGATTGGGGTCAGACAAATGTTCAGCGTTGTCGGTGGCGTAGTCAGTCCAGGTCTTGTAAATTGTGTATCGGAAGTCCTCGTTGTCCAGTAAATAAGAAGAAAATCTCCAGGGGGAGGAGGTAGCATGTGGTTTGAAATCGTCTAAAAGAACAGTGATAGGGCTGTGGTCCGAGATCGCCATTTCAGAAATCTCAGTAGCAAGCACTAAAGGGATTAAAGAGTTGGACCCAAGGAGGTAGTCTATGCGCGATAATGAGTCATGTGGTGCTGAGTAGAACGTATGGTCCCTATCTGTCGGGTGTATCAGCTGCCATATGTCAACCATATGAAGGGTGGATGTCGTGGTGGCTAATAGAGAGGGGGGCACAGGTGTTTTTGACGTAGTTCGATGTCTAGGAGGTTGAGACGGCATTCTGGATCTGTCTTCTGAGGTGTTCATGACACTATTAAAATCTCCCCCCACCAGGTGTAGTGATTCTTGTGATTGTAATACCCAGTCAGTGAGGAAGAAGAATGCCAAATTTGGGAAATTGGGCACATAGATATTGGTGATGGCGATTTCCTTCGTCGCCAGAGACAGATAGACAGTCAGTTTGCGTCCAGTGTTGTCACTATCGACCGCCCTTACCGTGTACGATAAATTTTTGTGAAGAAGAGTTATCACCCCCGCCTTCCTACCCACTGCTGGGGACCCAAAAACCTCCCCCACCCAAAAGTTTCTTTAGGAGGAAGAAGTCCTGTTCTTGAAGATGGGTTTCTTGGAGGAGTGCAATATCTGCTCGCATCCTCTTAAGATGGCAGATTATTTTCATCCTTTTGTGTGGTGAGCGGAGCCCTTTTATGTTCCATGAAATCACCCTCATGATGTACCCTTCTGCCGTAGGGGTCTAGGCTCAGATAACAGTACCTCGTTGTCCGAAGGGGGAAGGAGTACAAGGAGCTCGACTGGTTGACCTACGAAAAATCGATTCAGCTGTCGGGCGCAGAGCACTAAGAGTTTGAATGGGTCCAACAGGGTCAATGTACTGGTCCTGAGGGGGAGGGGAGCATGTAGCGTGGGTGGAAAAGGCTAACCCTAGTGTCTGGACAAATACCCTCTGCAGAAAATGGGGAAGGAGTCAAAGAATAGATGTGCGAGCACAGGGGAGAAAGAGAGAGGAAAAAAAGAACAAACAGCAACCTTAGATAACTATTAACTTCACTTTTTTCCGTGCGGGATGCCTCGAAAAAACAGGATAAACGCTAACAAATATAGAAATATAGAAGAGTGCAGCTTCCCTGCCCTTGCCAGTGGATAACACTGATTGCGCCAAAACAAGTTTTGATTTGGGGAGCGGTCGGCCAATGAGTCCCAGCATGAGCATGTCAGGGAAGCCGAATCTTATTAATATAACACAACAACAGTGCATGTGAAACACAAACCCATATCAGGGGGGTTCTGAGGCACAATAGAGGTCTACCAAAGCAGACCCCAAGTGCCTGCTATGAAGTAGAGCGTGTAGCCTACATGTCCCCCTCAGAGGGGCTGCCAGCCTGACACAGATTTGATTTGAAGCACTGGCACCTAAGAATGCATGGGTGGTGGTAGCAGGGCAGTCTGTAGATTGTGTGAGTGCTGAGTTTAGCTCATCAGTGATAGGGCATGCAGGCTTACTTCTCACAGCAACATTGAATATAACAACAAAGAGAACACATATCTGAAACATCAAATATACAAATATGGAAATATAAAAACTCGGTAACTATAAACCTGTGGCCCTAGAGCCATTGACGGCTAGACATGTTACGGACAGATCCAATGGTAACACTTTCAAAATGGTATTTTTGTGTGTACCATAAGGTAGAAAAAAAAAAGAAAAAAATAATTTTTGTAGCCGTCATTTCAGCCCTTACCCGCTCTAAGAGAGTTGGAGGCATAGCATCCACGCTTAGATGGGAGTTTCACCGGGCTGCTCTGATGCTTGGACGAGGAGGGAGATGAGGCCATTGGAGAAGTTCTGTCCATAGATGAGGGGCAGGCCAGATCCTCTGCCAACTGGGTGTCGAGATATTGTTTAGCCTCATTAATGGAGGTAAAGGAAAGCTGGTCACCCTGGGGTGTTTGTATACGCAGCACAGCTGGGTTGGCCAGGGAGAATTTGACATTGAGTTGGTGCAGCTGCGAACATATAGGGGCGAATAGTTGCTTGGAGACCTCTAACAAATAGTCGGCAAATAGCAACACTTTGTGGCCGTCGATTGAGAGCCCCCTGCCCCTGCGATGGCTACAGAGTTCCATAAGGGAGGAGGGCTTATAAGCTTCCGAGAGGCCTATGATACGCAGGTTGTTCCTGCAGGACCTATTTTCAAGGTTCTCCAGCCTGTCATTGAGAGCTTGGGTATTCCCTGTTGAGTGGGGGTTACCTGTTTAAGCTGATCCTCCAATATGGATATGCGCCGTTCAGTGTCCTGTATCCTCTGTGTCTGCTGTTGGATGTCTAAGGTGAAGCTGAGACATACCTTGCTGGATGGCGTTGTCAACTGCTTCATTTATGGTGGGAGTTAGCAGCTGGGCCACCACCAGAGCGATCCTGGAATGCGCTGCATCTGACTCCTCTACCGGGAGGAGCGGGGTGGGGAGAGGAGGTGGCATGGTGGCTTCGGGTGTCGCTCTGGCCAATGTAGGTGGGGGTGCCATCTTGGCCATGCTGTCAGTGCCTATGTTCGGTGCTGTGAGCGGGGATTGCAGCTGCCGAGGAGCGGATCGTTCCAGGTAATTGTCCATTCAGTCCTCCGCAGCTTGACTTTGTGCTGATCGCAAAGCTGAGGCTGTGGCGCTGATCTGGGAAGCAAAGTATTAGAGGGGGAGCGGGAGCTCAGCACAGCTACTCCATCCTTGCACGGCGCCAGAACCGGAAGTCGCAAGGATTTTAACAAACGTTGTTGCAGATTCCTACCTTTTGTTGTTCTGAAGAAATAGAAGTTTGTTTATCTGTGTCCATGTGCTAAGTGAGTTTGTATGGGAGTGGTTTTAGAATTCTCAATCATCTGTTGCATCTGTAGGGCTCTAGCGAGGAAAGTGCAGGGTCTGCATCCCTTTAGGCCCCTTTCAGATGGGGCAGACTCCATCAAGCGGATCCGCCTGCTCAGCGAGGGATCTCTCCACTGATCCCCGCTTACCAGGCGGATTACAGGTCCGCCATGCAGAGCGGACACGAACATAGCCCACTGTTCTCTATGGGGCCTTTCCATCCGATTGTCATCCGATCTGATCTGCCGGGTGGATGGCAGCGGACCAGATCGGATGCCAGCGGGTGTCAGCGGAACACATGTCCACTGACATCCGTGGCTCCATAGAGAATAATGGGTGGTCCAATCGGGTCAGCCCCGCCCCCACTACCTCTTTGCTGGCTGTGATTGACAGCAGCCAATGGCGCCCACTGCTGTGTCTGAGCAAATGAGAAGGGAGAGAGCTGGGAGAGCAGCTGCTCTCATGCACTTCACTGGATCGGGTTCAGGTAAGTATTGGGGGCTGGGGGGAGCTGCATACTGAAGGTTTCTAGAATAGAATGCATAAAAGTAAAAAGCCTTCAGCCTTTAGAACCACTTTAACCTCCTTTTTTTCCCATTCTTTTCCATCACCTTTCACCGAGGATATAAAAAGAACCCTATGTTTTACAAAATGCTCAGCAGCTCAAGCTGAAATATGCAAACACTTGTAAATGACTCAGATAAGTAAATTATCCTTTTTAAGGATAAGTTGACCCTGCAGTGAAAATACCCCCCCGCCCTTGTAAAAATAATTTCCTAAAAATGTTACTGTAATGAAAACTTGATATACTTAACTTACCCCAATCTTCTACATTGCAGGGCATAAAGGTTCTCTTTATTCCTACTTTCACTCTTGCCCTCATGTACCAATCAGATGCATGCCATCTCCTTCCTATCCTCTTACCCTGATTTTCCATCTGATCTCATTTGGTTTTCTTGCTTTTTTTTCCTCCTTCTTATTCCTCAATAACTGAAAGGCAGGTTCCACATGCCATATTAAAAGAAGACAGCTTAGCTCCGAACTTTAAAAGGTGCTGGGTATGGGTGTTCAACACTGAAGCCATAATCACTGTAATGGCACATATTAAAAGGTGCAGCCATGTCCCCGGAGGGGTTGCTGGAAGTAGTGGTTCACCTGCTCACACTGCCCTCAATCACACTCCTTGCTTGCATCCAGAGTCAGAAAACAGGCTGGCTCTTTGTATTTGTTTAATTAGGGGGTTAAACTTGGATGGGGTAAGGGATGATTATCGGATGCCCATGGATCAACAGTTCTTTACACAAGAGCTCGATATATCCCTCAGTATATACACTTCTCCTTCCTCCTCCAGCCCAATTCTTGCTTCTCAAATGTCTCCTTGTTCCTCTCTCCTGCACAATACTTGCTTCTGGCCTAGCTAGCACATGGTGAGGCCCGCTCTGGCTCTGACCAGGCCTCAGTAACCACCTTTTGCAGGCAGAGAAGACAGGCCCCTATAGTGTAGAGAATGTTTGAAGAAGTGCTAGCTAGTCTGCAGTGGCATAGGGAGTGGGGGGGCTGAGGGGGGCTGGACCCCCGAGTGGGTCCCTGAAAAGCCCAGGGTCTCGGGGTAGTCAAAATTTTTTAATAGCCCTGAGCAAGCGGCCATTAAGTGTTAACAATAGACATAACATGGAGGTGACGCCTATGATGGACATCACATCACTCTGGTCCAAGTGCGTGGAGTGTGACGTCCATAAAGGGCACCACCACATTTAGAGGGCGGGAGTGACACTGCGCCTGTGTGGCGACCGGCCTGTGCGTGGAGGGAGAGATCATCCAGATGGACCAGCAACCGGGCTTGGAGCCCAGGTTGCGGTGTCACATGCAAGTACATCTGTGAACATACATTCAGACTCGGGAGGTGTGTGTAAAGACTGTGGCTGTGTGCAGTCTAGTCAAGCTCAACTTAGCACAATCAGGTCTCTCTCATGTGTTCATAGTGTACTTAGATTCTGTGAGAAGCTGCTGACCTATTTGAATTTACCTAGCTATGTGTATATGGGGGTGTGCACTGTGCAGGTACTACTAATGAGAATGGAGTCGCATCTTTCTGTTGTTAACCATTGCAGCATCATGCAAGGGTTAACAACAGAAAGATGCAACTCCAATCTCGATAGTACCTGCTGGTACATGCTGCACATCCTGCTGTTTTCCCTGTCTGGGTGCTTAAGAGAAGTGTTCCTAGACTGTGGCTGTGCATCATGTCACTATATACACCACATTGCACTACAATTACCTGTACCATCAGCACTGCTACTCTGTACCACAACATCTGTTCCTCCATAAACGCTACACTGTTCCACAGTACCCATACAAACAGAACTGCAACACGTACCTGTAGTGCCAGAACTGCTACACCATACCACCGTACCTGTACTGCCCAAACTGCTATACCATACCTGCACAGTGCAGAAATAAAATTAGCACACAATGGCTGATGCCCAGCCACGTTTCTCTCTTTCCCTTTCACTCTCAATCTCTCTTGCTTGCTGGGTCATGCGATTTGATTTCATAATGGGTTCATTATAAGGCGGGGGCGGTGCATTGGGTGGAGCTTGGGTGGGACTTAATTTAAAATGTGTGAGGGGTTATCAAATTTACCTTTGAGCTGACGCCCCTGGTCTTTTTCTCACCTAGCAATGCCCCTGCTAGCCTGATGGACTACTGCTCCCAGCCCATCCTCCTCCAGGCCTCGCCAGTTCTCCTGACTTCAAATGCCTGCACACTGCCCATTGACACCAAAGTCCCAGTCTCTTCCTGCACCTCTTTCAGACTGTCTCCCTCCCAATCTGCTAGAGAGTGCATCTCCACTTCCCTGGGCTGTGTCACTCACCGACACCTGGTGAATTCTTCTTGGAGACCCTGATGGTAGTACTTTTCTCCCGCTGCCATTTCCTGCTCTCTCCTTCTGCTTCTCTGCCAGGATCTCACTCCTGCTGGATGCACCTGAGCCCCAGGCCGAGGTCACCCCCCGACTGGGGACTCCCTCAAGGCCCCCGATAGCCTTCAGTACTCCGTCTCCATTCTCCAACTTCCACCCGAACTCTCCTCCCATACTGGGCTGCCTAAGGTTATTTGAGAAGGCCTGCCCCCTGCCAAGCCAGGTTGGTGATTGGTCAGGGCTTCCCAAATACCCAGCAGTTCCACCTCTTCTGCCCCACTCCCCTTTTCCAGAACTTTCTGAAAAACCAAGGAGGAGTCAACCAAAGAGTGTCACCACCTACGGTCACCAGCCACTCCCTAGACCACTCCCATGCCCAGAACAAAAACAAACAGGCCTGACAGCAGCCAAGCCTGCCTAAATTTGCCTACTCTAACAAAAATCCTCAAATAGCATCTACCTAATGTAGAGGGCGCTACAAAGGCATCAAGCATCCAGAAAACGTCACATTGCAGAGCATGCAGGTTTTCAAAGTTGCTCTGTAACCCCAGAGCCTTACTTTTACATGATGGCAAAGGTATAAAGCTTGATCTAACAGTGTTTTTTTTTTAACTGGCACTGTCTGCAAATCATACAATAAATGTCAAGACATTCTCAAACAATAATACTAATCAATGTAACTTAAAAAAAAAAAACATCAAGACATTCTCAAAAATAATATTTATCAATGTAATTAAAAAAAAAAAAAGCAGGAGTTTCCCTCATTCTGTAACCATTGTCTCCAAAACACCAAGTGTGGGTAATATTTTGACATATCTAGATCTATAAATGTACCTTCCAACCTTTAACCCCACAATGATACATACTAGGATTTCAGACTCATCCCTTTTTTTTTCTAAATCTTGTTATGTTACTTATTGTTACAGTTTGCTAATTATTGCCTACTTTCTCTTTATTCCTCCTTTCACTCCTGCCCCCATGTACCAATCAGATGCATGCCAGCTTCTTCTCTCCTCTTACCCTTAATTTCCATCTGACCTCATCTTGAGTTCTCTCTTTTTTACTCTTATTCTTCAATCACTGAAAGGCAGTTCCCATGGGACAGGGAAAGGCAACAAGCATTGCTCCAACTTTATAAGCTGCTGGGTTTGGGTGTTAAATGTGGAGGCCATAACTACTGTAATGACTCTGAGGCCACTTTCACACTGGGGGTGGTAGCCGTAAATCCTGGCTAGTTTCAGCAGGGATTTACTGATGTTATAGTGGCGCTATGGCGGCGGGAGCGGTGCGAATTTTACCCACCACAAGGGGTTAAAATGGGGTTAAAAGTGCCAGCACTTCTCCCTTCCGAAGCGGTGTGCCGCCACTTTGGAAGCACTGCCCCATTGTTTTCAATGGGCAGGGGTGATGGAGGAGCGGTATATCACTGCTGACTGCACTGCCCTAAAGATGCTGCTTGCAGGACTTTTTGTAACGTCCTGAAAGCGCACCGCCCCAGTGTGAAAACATTTCCGGCTTTCACATTGAGGTGGATGGGGAGGGATTTTTGTGGCACTTTACAGGCGCTATTTTTTAGCTAGTAAAATATTGAGCGCTTTGAAGAGCTTTTCAAGAGCTTTTGAGGAGCTTTTCAGGCACTTTTGAAGAGCTTTCCATTTATTTCAATTGAGAGGGGCGCTTTTTCACCACCCTGCCAACATACTGTCCCAGTGTGAAGGCATTCATTTATTTTAATGGAAATAGGTTTTGGTGAGCTTTTCAGGTGCTTTTTTTAGCATGAAAGCGTCCGAAAAGTGCCTCATTGTAAAAGGGGTCTTACAGATCTGTGACAGTACGTTTCGGTTTTCCCTGCGTGGGAACATAATACGCCTGCAAGCTACAGTATGTTTCTTTTTATATCAATTTATTCTCTAATGTTGATACCTCATATGCTGTACAAATTAACAAAAATAATAATAAAAAATAATTGTAAAAAAAAACAGAGATTTTAATGTGATATTGTTCGTTTTTTAAAAGCATTTTCGAGGTAAAAAAAACACAGAGGGAAAAACCTTTATAATTAGTGGTTGTCTGCAAAAATGAAGGAGCGTTTCACACCAATGGGTTTCTCACTATAAGTACTGTAAGCTTTATACATTATTTTGCTCTCGTAATTATGCTACATTCACACTTGAGCATTGGGTATATCGTTTTTTTTAGGGTAGGGTATATATAAAGATTTTTTTGTGCTTTTTTTGCATGTGTGTATTCATTTTAAGAATAAATTGCTGTACAGGTGCTTTTTTGGGACAGGATCATGTATTTTTGGCCCCATCTACTGTTATAGGAGCACTTGAAAAAATGTATAACACACGGTTTTGCATGTTGTTTTTCAGGTGCTCAAACTAAAGTCATTATGGCCCAAATATGTATGAAAAGAAGCTCCTGTAATTTTTGAAGCGACAGACACGTAAGCAGTCAGGTGCGAACAGGCACCATATAAAATAATGGTAGTGTTTAATCCCTTACTTGTTGCTTCACCATGGCCCTTTATGTAGGCTTTAATGCAGGGAGTGACTTCCCAATCATGTGACTGCTGTGATCGTCTCTCTTGATCATGAGTCAGTCCCGCTAGCTTCCAAGAAGCTATGACTAAGGCCCCTTTCACACCAGGGCCGTCCGAGCGTTAGCGGTAAAACACAGCTAATTTGAGGCACTTTACTGCTTGTTATAGCGGCGCTATGGCGCCGCTATTCAGGCGGCCGCTGTACACTTTTAAACCCCCACAAGGGGTTAAAAAGGGGTTAAAAGTGGCGATTAGCGGCAGTTTTCAATGGACACGAGCAATGATGCGGCTTGCAGGATTTTTTTTTACCGACCCGCAAGCGCACCGCCCCAGTGTGAAAGCACTCGGGCTTTCACACTGGGGTGCATGGGGGGAGTGTTTCAGGCGCTTTTCAGTCGCTATCTTTAGCGCAAAAGCGCCTGAAAAACATTCTGGTGTGAAAGGGGTCTGAGAGCTGTTGGAAACTCACAGCTCAGTCAGTGTGCTGGGAGCGCACAGTGAGCGCACTCTCAGCACGCAACCTCAGGCCGTCATGGACATATATGTGCAGCAGCTGGGTGTTAAGGCATAAGACATATAATCTACTATCCATGCAATTGGAACATCTAGGTAAGTGCAGCTTTTATTGTTGGTACTGTACAGATTCCACATACAGTAGTGTTTTATGATCCATCCAAGGCAATAGAGAACACAGAGGTAAACATAATTAGCACATTATACTCATCTCTCCCATGGTTTTACATCCATACTTATGGAGTGGGGGTGAAGAGAAGATAAGTAAATGCAGTAACAGAGGCAAACATTAGGCCCCTTTCACACTTGCAGACTGTTTAGGTCCGCCTATCAGTTATTCGGGTGGACCTGAACAGACGCTCCATTACCACTATGGAGCGATGGATGTCAGCAGTGACATGTCCGCTGACATCCGATCTGCTCCGATCCGCTAAATACAGACAGATGGAAACCCTATTTTCCATCCGTCTGGCGGATCGAATCGGATGAAAACAGACAGGCGGATCCATTTTCATCCAATCCCCATAGAGGAGAGCGAGGGCTCTGACAGGTCTGTCCCTGCACAGTGAGCATAGACGGACCTGTCATCCACCGGTTCAGCGGGGATCAACAGAGCAGCAGAGTCCGTCAAAACCGACCCTGCTGTGTGAAAGAGCCCTAATAAGGGCCATTCACACTGCCCACACACTAAATGCTTTGGTTTAGGCTTAATACACTTCACTTCATATCCATAACATTAAAATCGTGTGTTCCACATCAGGTGCCAATGGTTAGAACCTCCTTGGGGAGTATGCAGGGAAATCTGTCTTATTAAACGTCAGATATCCACGGTCTTTGCTATTGATGTGTGTGGTGTCATCATGCTAAGATCAATAGAGCCCTCTAAGGCCCTCAGAAAGAAAGTTGTGGCTGCCTATGAGTCTGGCAGGGTATTTAAATGATCTGAAATCAAGGCACATGGCATAGATTTCAGACATCTGCTAGGCTGTCCATGTCTGACTGGCCCAGCAAATTCAGTCCAATAGATGACCATTTGAAGCTAAAATAAGTCTCCTAGAATCTCAAAATTGTATTATGGAGTGTTCAGGTAACTCTTGCAATAGTTGGGGTAAAGGTGCATGCATCTAAAATCAGAGATTGCACCAATTTAACCTGCATGTCCAAAAAGAACCTTAGTGCAAGAATATACAGTAGTTTTCCACTGTACATAAAGACAAAGACCAGGCCTTCTGGAACAATGTGTTGAAGATTGATCACTCAAAGATAGAGTTGTTTGGTCATAGTAAAAGTAGCTATGTTTGCCACAATATTAAGACAGCATTTCAGGAGAAGAACCTCATAACAACCGTGAAGCATGGTGATAGAAATGTTATGGTTTGAGCTTGACTTCCTACTTCAGGACCTGGGATGCTTGCAGTTATCAAGTCAACTTCTGCATCATACCAAAGTGTGCTTGATAAAAATGTGAGGCCATGTGTCCAAGTGTCGTCCAAGTTAAAATGGAAATGTGTTTTTCAACACACTATTGGTTTGAAGCACACTACCAAATCCACCAAAGAATGGCTGAACAAGAAATGGGGTGCTATGGACTGCTCCAGTCAAAGCCCTCATTTGATTCCCATCATTCCACTTTGTAGGGGAATTTGAAATGGGCAGTTCGTGCAAGTGTAGCACTACCCCCCGAGGAGCCACTTGGTTTTATGGGTCCTCTTTTCTCCCACAACTGCCTAAACTGCTCAGTTCCACCTGGTTATAGATTGAAGGCCGTTCATACTTGTGTAACTTAAGCGTTAGTATATTATCACACTGTGATAGTACACAGAAAATAGGCCGCAAGCAATTGGATGGTAGATTAATTAGATGGATTATAGCAAGGCTGTTAAACAAAGCAGGATTCAGTAGACAGGCAACTGAACATGTTTAAAGATATTGTACTAGATAAGATGTACACTGGCCTATAGTATGGCTATTAACTATACTGAGACAAGGCCAACCAAATATTAACCAGTATTAATGGTGAGAAAAATAACGTCAGTAATTAAACCCGCCCCCCCCCTCCTTAAAAAAGATGTCCTCAAATACACTCTGTGCATACAATCACATAGGGGGTGGATGCACACGTTCCTGACAAGGAGTACCCCTGAAGGTAGTTACAAAATACCTGGCACCTAATTATCAGTGTAGCGCCCTCTACCTTAAGTAGGTGCTTAGACAGATTTTTTTTTGTGTAGGTGAGGCAAATTTAGTCAGGCCTGATTGTTTTGATTCTGGGTGGGGAAGTGGCTCAGGGAGTGGTGGGTTACTCACAGGCAGTGACACCTCTTGTTTACCTCCCCTTTGCGTCTGGAGGTTTCTGGAGGGAGGGGTGGGGAAGAGGGGTGGAGCTTCCTGGGGTGTTTGGGGAGCCCTGACCTATCCCCAACCTGGAATGGCAGGGGGCAGGCCTCTTTCGATGCCTTGGGTTGGCCTAGCCTGGGGAGGAGAGTTCGGGTGGAAGAGATGGAGATGGAGTAGTACGGAGGCTGTCGGGGCCTTGAGGGAGCCCCCAGTCTGGAGAGGGTGACTTTGGCCTGAGGCTCGGCTGCATATGGGAGGATAGTGAGATACTGGAACAGAGGCACAAGGCAGAGAGCAAGCAGAGGACAGTGGGAGAGAGTACTGCCAGAGAGATCTCCAGGAGAGGAAATACAAGTGTCAGGTGTCGGTGAGTGAAACACACCCTGGGAATCTGGAAGAGGCCCACCGGAGCAGATTGTATAGAGACAGTATAGATATAGTGAGAGATAGTCCGAGGAGGGTGCAAGAGCCAATTGGGACTGTGGTGTCACTGGGCAGTGAAGGGGATCATTGTGGCCAGGAGGGCTGGCGGGGCCGAGGGAGATGGACTGGGAGCAGTGGTCCATCAAGACTAGCTAGCACACTTCTATTTTTTTTTGCTGCACTAGGGGGCCAAAGGTCTAGCTAGGCCAGAGGCAAGTGTTGTACTGGAGGAAGAGGAGTAGTCTGAGAAGCAAGTGTTGTGCTGGAGGATGAGGAGAAGTACATATACTGGAGTGTATATAGATGGTCCCATTCAAGAACTGTCAATCTGCTGGGCAACCCAAAATTACCCTTCACCCATGCAAGTTAAATCCCCTAATTAAAAAAAAAAAAGTACCGGAATGTTCTTCCTGACTACGGATGCGAGGACATATGTGATTGAGTGCAGAGTGACAGGTGAACCACTACTTTTAGCAACCCCCAAGGGGTCAATGGCTACATCAGTATTAGCCAACTATCCTTGCAGCCCTTCTGTAAGCTGATGTACGATGGCAGATGAGCTGCTAATTAAGGAGCAAATGTGTTGGGATGTTATACCACACTTACTTAGATAGAGGGCAGCAGCAAGCAACATCACAGACAAAGTGAAAAAAAAAGGGTGAAGGGGTAAAGGGCCTGTGCTTGTGATATCTAATATAAATTATAGAGTATTGTAAAACAAGATATCAATATACATAGGTCAGCTAATGACCATAACGGTCTGCAAAACATGCAAACAGTTATAACTCAAAGTATAGAACAATCTTATACAACAAAAAAATTATATATATTATGAAGAGTTTGTACCCCTGTATTAAAGTGCAACTGTAGACATTATAAAATACAAAAGTCCGTGTTGGGGCTATATAGCAAACAAGCAAGATTGTGTAAAGGTCAAAGACGTGCTCTTTTCAAACTGAATCACCAGATTGTGATGCCACCACCAAAGGTAATTAGGAGGCTTATCGGATGAAGAGGACCCACTGGGCGTATACCACAGTGAGTCGAATGGGCTTTGGTGTCAACACATCTAAAGTGATCTTCCACCTTTTCAAATCACTAGGCAGCTCTGTCTCCCACCATCAATAGATATTCCACAAGGTCAATTGAGCTAGATGGCGTAATCCGGAAATCGTCCAGACAGTAGTATCAACGTCACAGACAGACCGTCTTCAACCTGGGCTGTAGTTTGCAGATCACAGGATACACAGGACAAATTTAGGAGCAGTCTCTATTTGCTTTAATTGTGGGCAGTAAAGGGTTAAGCACAGTTGGTTCTGCTCACCACTCAAGGAACAAAACACACCCGGTCTGCTAAAGCTCAGTCTCTCAGCTCTCAATCCTCAGTGGCTCAGTCTCTCTCCTCTATTCTAGCCACACATCTTCACTGTTGGCACAGCTTCAGTGTATAGTACGTTAAGTGCTGCGTAAATTGTCAGCGCTATATAAATAAAAAATCTATAAGCATATTTGCCCTGTTCTTGCATTGAGACTACATTGGGCAATGCAGCCCAATGATGCTAGTGTGAACAGGCCCTTATGGTTGGC
The DNA here is from genome assembly GCA_018402905.1 of Glandirana rugosa. Taxonomy (NCBI): domain Eukaryota; kingdom Metazoa; phylum Chordata; class Amphibia; order Anura; family Ranidae; genus Glandirana; species Glandirana rugosa. The sequence goes on from BLSH010411801.1 coordinate 1,224,840, forward strand.
CATAGTAGTTTGATTCATGTGCATAATCTGTCTGCTCTGATAACAGAAACTCTATGAACTTGAAGGTAAAAGACTGGCTCTGTCATTCTTGAAAATGTATGAGAATGGAGAAGGCAGGGCGGAATGATGTTGCCAGGCTATCTCAGGTGAGAAGTTGTAGCAGTCAAGTATGTTTTTTAACTCATCTGATTGATCCCCTCCACAGAAGGCAAACAGCAGCATCTTTGAGGCAGAGATCCATGCCTGAACTAGCTAAAAAAAGCAGCCAAACACATGCTTAACCCGAACCTACACCTCGTATAAAATCGTCAGTTTATAAAGAATTTATTGTTCAAAGCAGCCATTTTCAACCAGGTTTCTGTGGAACCCTAGAGTTCCTCCAGAGGTTGCTAGGAGTTCTTGAGCTGTAGCTAATTGACTTACCATCTGCTGGTTCCTGTATAGTTCCATGTCCAAAGCCACTTGACAAAGCCAGCAGCAGGACACCAATGATCTTTTCACTGTCTGCTAGGGTGGCATTCCAACCCCCACTGTAAAGAGGGTATTCTTCCCACTGACAACCAATGTAAGGGGGCACTGTTTTCATTGATCACTACTGTAAGGAAGGCATACTGACCACCACTGTAAGGGTGCATTCTTTACATTGACGACCTCTGTAAGGGAGACATTCTTTCCATTGACCCCCTCTCTAAGGGGGGCATTCTCTCTATTGACCACCACTGTAAGGGGGGAGCATTTTTCCTACTGATTGGTACATTTTTGCAGGGGCTCCCTGAAACCTGAACACTACTTCAATGGTTCCTCTGGGGTAAAAGGGCTGAGAAAAATTGGTTTAAATTGAGATCATCACTTTGTCTATCCATTCTACCTTGCACCTACTCCTGATACCTGCCTGTCTTGCACTCCCCTGGTGCACCCTTGAATAGAATACCCAGGGTAAGTTCAGTATTGACAAATGGCCACTGCCCTCACCTATAACTGGCATTTAAAGCAAGGAGTACTGGAAGGGCGACACATGTCAAACAAAACCAAAGAGCTTACGCATGTTTTTGCAAATGTGTGCAGGCTTGTTTTTAACGCATATTGTTAAATCAGACAATTTGGTTGGTTGCAGGCTGGTCGGTAAGTCGAGCTTGGAAATTTCTTTGGTTGTGTTTGATAAATTCAGTATTGCTCTTTGTTCAAGCTTATACAAGGATAAGAACTTTCACCACATATAGAGCATACGGCAATGCATCATGAAATGAAGGGGGTCACATACTTCCCAATACCCGGAAGTTCCAGGTATTTTATAGGGCTCCAGTTGGTATACAGAACAGATGGGGAACATGGAAAATAATTATCTAGAATAAATTGAGCAGGCCCTGAGGGCCTGATCACAGTTTATTTATCTGTTGCAGTGCATTAATACACATATGTTATTTCGTTGTTGAATTATGAGTGGGATACTAACGCGCCACAAAGAACAAAAAAAAAAAAACTTGACCCTTTTTTTCCAATGCGGTGCACCACAATGCAGGGTATGCACAATGCAGTGACCTGTGGTGCATTGCGCATTGCTCTACTGTACAATGCATTGGGGTGCCATTCGCCATAAAAGGCACCCCAATTCACATAGAGCAGTTGATTTCCATGCTTTGTGGCAGCATGCAATAAAGGGCATGTTTTAGCATTTAATATTACAATGCACAATTGTAAATAAGCCCTGAATAACTAAATAAAAAAAAATAAAAGTGACAGGTTTACTTTAATATTACAGATTTGTCTTTGATCTGTATTAACTGACTATTTCGCTCTCAATGTACGAGTGAATGCAATTAAACTGTTATTTGTGAAATTTAGGTCAAATTCACTTACAATGCTTGGATAGCAATAATTTAAAATCCATCCTTGTTTTTTAATGTCCCCATTGTAACATTTGTAGTGATGAGATAGAACATACATAGTATGGAATCTGATATAGTTTTAGAGGGTGCCATAAGATTTATTCACCCACTGGCTTCTTATACCTCCAAGGGAAATCTCTCAGCTTTCAGACCTAAAGGTAATTGCAGTCAGAGGCAGCTTAATGCCACCTCTGAATGTAGTAACACCATGTACTATGTGCACATAAAAACCGGCTAATTAACTGTGGCCCATATATATATGCATACTGTCTGCAGACAGGGTCAGTATTTGCATGTAACTGCTCAGATGAAATCTGAATATAGTCCTTAGCATTAATCTTGCCTGCTAAGTTGGGGCCCATGTAGACATTGGCGCATGTTAATGAGGTGTGAGTGGTTGCAATCCTGAACCCAGTAGGTCAGGTTGAAAGGTATAGGGGATCTTTAAGATACAATTTCAGCAGTTGAATGAAAAAGCAGAGAAAATTGGCCAAGTTGGGCCTAGATCAGCAGCAGAATGCTGGCGCAGTTGTGTGTAGTAGTTTGAAAACACAACCTTCTTGCAAGTGAACAATATAAACAATGTCAGTACTCCAGATCGACTGTGGGTCTGCGACCCTTTCACCGCTCTCCCTTGAGATTTCCTTCAGCAACTAGTCAAGAAGTTGGAAAGCGCCCCCCTTTGATGTACCTGCTGGTACAGGAGGACACAGGGAGAATTGTGTAGTCTGGTTTTTGTTTACCTGGGGTGACAGACACCAAATATGACGCAAACCAGATAAGTATGTTGTAAAAGTGAATAAACGTGTTTCTATTAAATATAGATTTGTTGAGAAAACCATTTTTTGGCCATTACTGAAGGCATCTAGCATTTAAAGTGTTACTAAACCCAGGAGCCTGCATTCACTACATCTGGTCTCCCACAGTACACAGAACATGGAAATGCAACTATTTTAGTAAATATACATTAAATACCTTTTCTCATCAGCAGGATATAGAAGTCTTGTGATTTCTATCAATGACCTGCTGGGCACTGGTTAAAGCTTGTAGGAGGAGTTTTCATTCTTCTCTGACTGTCCTATTAGGCTGCATGACCCCTGACTTTCTGTCTGGACAGTGCTGATTGGCCCTGTGCTGATCATATGCACCCTCCCAGAGAAACAAATAACAAAACAAAACTCGCAAAACACACCAAAATGAGCATGTGCACATTCTATGGCTCTGTACTGTCAGCAGATGGATTGGGGACAGTGGAAGAAGAGGAGGATCAAAGAAGACAGGGTCAAACAGCCTTTTTACACAATGCAGAGGATTAACCCCTAACTCCACAATGAGCATAGTAAGCATTCTTTGTTGCATATACAGACTGGTTTTACTGTTGTGGGTTTAGTAACACTTTAAGATAATGTGGTACTGCTTATTGATATTTTAGGGTGTTTTCAGGTATGAATGGGAAGCTGGCCATTCACTGATAGATTTTTTTTAAAGATAATGCATACGAACATGCATACAAAAATTTTAATCAGCAATTTCAATGTCGTTCGAAAGTACTATAAAAATGTGTTTCTAGTATTCGGTTTTGGAGTGATTGGACTTTCCCAAACAAAAATCACATTCACTGTTACAAATTAGATTTTTCATTCTGGTCCTCTGAATTTTTCATCACTGGTTGAAAATGCACATCTATTTGACCCCATTAATGATTCAAAAAGCAAATAAATATTCTCAAAATGAAAATTTGTGAATGAAGTTTACTAGTGTATGGCCAGCTTTACTGTCACAGCGGCAACAGATTTACAAAACAGGAAGTGAAGGAAAATCTCCAACAGGGACACATACAAAAAAAAAAAAAAAAAAAAGCTGACAGGAGTTCTAGCCCCCGTTATACTTATAAAAAGCATTTTTTATTTCTGTCTTTATTTTTTGGTGCTGTTGGAGATTTTCCCTCACATCCTGCCCGGTGAATCTGTTATCAGCATTACAGTAATTTGTGAAAAATGCTCTTACAAAAACTAATAACAGTAAAAACTTTACAAGGGTTATAATATGTCCCCACTTCATCCAAAAAAAAACACATTGGCTAGGCATACACACAAAAAATTTGCTACCAGGAATAAAGTGCAGAAACCTAGAGAAGTCTACACATACCTGAAGCAGCCTCCAAGTCCTTACCAATATACCAGAATTGTGGGCTATTCTGATTGGACAAAGCACTGATACTTTAATGGTAGTGTTGACATTTTCCAACTCCTTCTTGCCCCCTAAACATTCCTATTGGTCTATTATTATAACAGGCTGTCTCACTGGCTAATAGGAATATTATTGAGGCAGGATGGGGTGGGCAAGCTTTGACCCTAACAGAAAGTCCCAGATTTTTGACCTATCAAAACAGCAGAGGGAACTGCAGATGTGTGCAGACACCTCTACCTAAAAGCAGCTTTTTTTTCTATTTATGAGAAGCACAGAGTTCATCTTTAAAGGTTATCTAACCCCAAGAGCAAAAATGTAATATATTGCAGCTTCCAGTCCACAGATGTAATGTCTACATTCGTTTTCTTTTTTTTTTCAGGCTTTTTTCCCCTTTGTTTTCACCTGGTGACCCCACCAGTAACACACGTCCTGTCTTTAGTCTATTGTATTTAGAAAAGAGTAGCTAGTCACCATGAGACAGGAAGTGTGCTAAGGGCTCGTTCACCCCATGTGCAGTAATCTGACTTTTTCCACACCAGATTAATATAGGTCGCAGCAAGGACCAACAGAAAAAAATTAAGGTTTCCTATGTGCCACATTCGCACCATAATGTTGTGTAAATGTGTTCTGTTGTGTTGTATGTTGCATTAAAATGCAAGCTGTCTGTATTTTAATGTAATGCTTATGAACACATGTTAAATGCAGTGTAAATGCAACTGAAAGTAAAGAAATGATAAAATAATTTGTTGCAATTTTGACCCTTTCTGGGAACTGTGGCTTCACAATGGATGACTGTGTTGCCATGGCTATTTTAGTGTTTTTTTGTGGCATAGATATATAAAATAATATATTTAAGCTACCATCCAGAATTCAGAAGCTGGGCTTCCTCTACCCAAGTGCTAATTAACTTGTTTAGCTGGTTTGATCCAGGGTGAATCCGATTGCCTCTCGGGGAATCAGGAAGGAATTTTTTTCCCCCGTTATAGCAAATTGGATCCATGCTTTGCTGGGGTTTTTTGCCTTCCTCTGGATCAACTGTGGGTGAAGCATTGTATATGGGATTATTTGGTTGTGTGTGTATGTGTGTATGTATATGTATATATGTGTATATGTATATATATATATATATATATATATATATATATATATATATACATATATATATATATATAAATGTTTTTTATTTTTTTTGGTTGAACTGGATGGACTTGTGTCTTTTTTCAACCTGACTAACTATGTAACTATGTAATAAAGGCTAGTAAAACAGGAAATGATATTGGTAGGAAAATAGGGGTAGCAAGAAATGAGATGACACGGCCATGTGCTGAACACAGAGAGGGGGTCTGAAAGAAGATCTGGGTAGAAGGAAGGGGTCTCAATAACAACAAGAAGAAAAAGGAAGGTCTGTGCCAGAGGGGATTTGATAAGACCAAAGGGGCTTCACCTGGGTATGACACTAAAGCTGCGCTATGATAGGACTTGGTTTCCTACAATTGGTTGAATATCTTAGAATCCTGTTTGTTACAGAAATTGTGAACTATAACCCAAGCTAAACAAATTAGCCAGGAAGGTTAGGTAGCACGTGCATGTGTGGTGTATGAATATTTGTAATACTCTGTAGGGTAGATTTGTCTAAAACTGCTGCACTCAGAATCTGGTGCAGCTGTGCATAAAGCCAATCAGCTTCTAACTTCAGCTTATTCAATTCAACTTTGACAATAAAACCTGGAAACTAGTTGGTTTCTATGCTAAGTTTAACCAGATGTGCACCAATTTCAACATTTCTGAAATTGGGCTTATATTAAAAAAATAATGGACCACCTGGCCTTTTTTCTGTGGTCACTCTTATAGGTTTCTAAATGTCAATTTCAGCAAACTGACACAAGAAGTGCATTTAAAGCAGCTCTATCCCAAAGTAATGTATAAACTGAGTGTATTAATTACTATTGCAAAACTGTCATTACTCACATAGAGCATAGGAAGTCTGTAGTAACATCATAGAAAGCTATGAGATCTGCTAATCCTGTAATATTTTTTGATGCATTGTCGTTAAGCCATCTCACACATCATAGTTTTTGTGATATTGTATAAAATAGGTCAGGGCTGTTTGTCATCTGTGGCAAGCATACATGACCTTGGTGAAAAAGATTGAGAACCAGTGACCTAGAGAAATGTTATTCTGACAAGTCAGCTGGGGAATCCAAAGACAATTTCTGATTTTTAAATCTTTGCATTGTATACCCTGTAGGTGGAAACAGAGGTTGCTATTTGCTCAGTGACTGAGCAAAGTTCAGACAGGACCAAAGCTCCAGGTTCTAATATGAAGAATTCCGAATCTCGGCAATCTTACCACCACTGTAGACCAGACTTTACATCATATAAAAATACTAAATTTACAAGAATGATGCTGTGTTTTTTCTAATTTTATACCTAATCAGTAACGCCTCGCAAAAGCTTTAATATGCTAATGTGATTGTTAAAGTTATTTTCAATTATTTGAAATCTGCAGCTTTCATAAAATAATCTCTGGTGATCCTACCAATAAGGTCCTTGTTTAGGTACTTCCTGCTGCAGGAGCACAACTGGTAGACAGACAAAGGGGTTCATTTACTAAAGGAAAATACACTGTGCACTTTGCAAAGAGCAGTTGCACCCTGCAAAAGCAGGTGCTCCAGAGCTTAGTAAATGAACTTCCATCATCCAATAATGTTCAAGCAAAAATGCAGTTTTATTTAAATTTTCCTTGAATGTGATTGGGTACTCTTTGCAAAGAAAAGCTTAAACTAATTTACTAAGCTCTGGAGCAACTGCACTTTCAAACTGCAACTGCACTTGGCAAAGTGCACAGACTATTTGATTATAGTAAATCCACCCCATAGACTGCAAGTAGCCATTTCCACATGCATTACGCAAGTATGGTCTGTTGTCACCAGTAAGAAGCCTGTCCTTAAAAATGTCATGCAGCCATTACTGGAGTGCCTGTAGACAGGAAGTGACACTGATATGCAGCAAAAGAGGGATATAATGTTGATAACATAAGTATAAGTATTATATTTTATAAAATAGCAAATGTTTACAGTGCTTTACCAAACAAAATTGTTTAGTTAGGGTTTTCTTTCAGTTTGGGTTCATGCACTTTAAGTGAAATAATAGTTTGTATTTTTTAAACTCCTGCTAGTGCATGGGCTGCTTGGTGTTCGGGCCACTATGTGTTGGGTCTGTCACCTGCTAGGCACTAGAGGGCAGCAGAGAGGCAGTGGCATGCTGCCCCCTAGTGCCTAGCACCAACACTGGGGGTTTTGATTGTGCCCACAGACTTCAATGCTGGGGTTTACTACTACTGCCAAGGACACCAAAGATGGGGCTTATTTAATCTTTGGAATGCACTGCCAATTGACGCATTGCACCTAGCGCACTAAAACACGCTGCTATTGAAGTGAGAGGGCCGTACAGAGACAACACTGCATTTTCCACATTAGATCAATTTCTTTTAGGCTTATGTGCCAGGAAAAGAATGATTCCCATTCAAACCTATGTTGAGCTGAAGTTGCATTTATCAGCTCAGTAAGGGGATTGATGTTGTGGTTTGTAAGGAACATGATTATCCAACTTAGGAAAATACTTAACATTTTATATACTATAGTACAGAAGCCGCTCTCTGGTGTTCACATATTTTCTGCACTACCTTGTATATTTAATATACTGATTTGAACATATAATAGAATGCAAAGATTGGATATTTCCCAAGTGCAAGTCTAACCTTTTGTTCCATGGGACAAAACCTTCTGTGCCAGCTGTAAAACAATAATAATATTACTACCTCACCGTTTAGTTAAGCTCACCTTACATAAGAGCTCTTCAAATATTTTTATAAATAAAATAGCATTCACTGCTGGAAAAGACCTACTCATATTGCACAGGCACTAGGATACTTTTGACTTAGATTTTTTCATGGGTGTAAATGACATTTTAGTGTAATAGCTCTTGCCTTAATGTTTTATATAAATGGAAAAGGTGGAGGAATTTCAGCTAAAAAACAATGAAAAATGTAATGATAGTTATGTATTGTTACTGATTTTACAACCCAACTCCGGGGAACATGAAAATTATCCTCTGCAGCGGGGCTGCACTATAAGGCCTCATACACACGGACGTTTTTTGATGCCGGCGTTTTCTGGTGTTTTTTGCAGCTCTCCATGTTAGTCAATGGCCCCATAAAAACTTCGGCGTTTTTGAGCTGTAGATGTTGTCGGCGTTAGTGAGCTGAAAGTAGAACCCACAGCCATCGCGTTCTGAGACTGTAACGTTTTGGTGTTTTTTGACGCCGACGCCGCAAAACGCCAACAAACGCCAACTAATATTGTACCGGCGTTTTCTGGCGTTTTTTGACGCCAACTTTTTTAGGTTGAAAAATAGCAGAGGGATTTTTTTTTAAAAACACCTATTGACGCCAATGCTCACTAACGCTCACTAACGCTGAAAAACGCCAATTTTTTTTCCTTGACGTCGGGCCTGACGTTTTGTTTATTTTTAAAGATACGCCCATGTGTATGAGGCCTTAAGGTTAAAGTGGTTGTAAACCTCAGATATTTATCCTCACTCTGCTACAGTATCTGCATGAGTTATTGATAGATAGAACTCAAAGCTCACACAAAAGCTTCCTAGGAAACGGTCTGCCTCCAGCACACAACAGGAGACTCATAGCTTTCGTTCTCTATGATCTTCTATGAGCCTGTGTACAGGGGGTGTGTCCCTTCCCTCCACTCAGCTCAGATTACATGGAGCTCTGTGCACTAGCTCTGCAGTGCATGTGATGTCAAATCCCCACCCCCTGCCTGCTGGAGCTGAGAGAAAGTTCTTTGACCTGTGTTTAGAAGGCGCTACAGGAGAAATCGCTACAGATAAATGGGTACAACTTAAAGGTGCATCTCATAAAATTAGAATATTATCAAAAAGTTCATTTATTTCAGTAATTCAATAGAAAAAATGAAACTCATGTATTATACAGTATCTCACAAAAGTGAGTACACCCCTCACATTTTTGTAAATATTTAATTATATCTTTTCATGTGACAACACTGAAGAAATGGCACTTTGCTGTAAACGAGTGAGTGTACAGCTTGTATAACAGTGTAAATTTGCTGTCCCCTCAAAATAACTCAACACACAACCATTAATGTCTAAACCGCTGGTACACCCCTAAGTGAAAAAGTCCAAATTGGGCCCAAAATGTCAACATTTTGTGTGGCCACCATTATTTTCCAGAATTGTCTTAACCCTCTTGGGCATGGAGTTCACCAGAGCTTCACAGATTGCCACTGGAGTCCTCTTCCACTCCCCCATGATGAAATCACAAAGCTGGTGGATGTTAGAGACCTTGTGCTCCTCTACCTTCCATTTGAGGATGCCCCACAGATGCTCAATAGGGTTTAGGTCTGGAGACATGCTTGGCCAGTCCATCACCTTTACCCACAGCTTCTTTAGCAAGGCAGTGGTAGTCTTGGAGGTGTTTTGGGGGTCATTATCCTGTTGGAACACTGCCCTGTGGCCCAGTCTCCGAAGGGAGGGGATCATACTCTGCCTCAGTATGTCACAGTACATGTTGGCATTCATTGTACCCTCAATGAACTGTAGCTTCCCAGTGCCGGCAGCATTTATGCAGCCCCAGACCATGACACCGTCACACACGCTTGACACCATCTGAACCAAATAAGTTTATCTTGGTCTCATCAGACCACAGGACATAGTTCCAGTAATCCGTGTTCTTAGTCTGCTTGTCTTCAGCAAACTAACATCATTAGAAGAGGCTTCCTTCTGGGATGACAGCCATTCAGACCAATTTGATGCAGTGTGCATCGTATGGTATGAGCACTGACAGGCTGACCCCCCACCCCTTCAACCTCTGCAACAATGCTGGCAGCATTTATACGTCTATTTCCCAAAGACAACCTCTGGATATGACGCTGAGCAAGTGCACTCAACTTCTTTGGTCAACAATGGTGAGGCCTGTTCTGAGTGGAACCTGTCCTGTTAAACTGCTGTATGGTCTTGGCCCCCGTGCTGCAGCTCAGTTTCAGGGTCTTGGCAAACTTCTTATAGCCTAGGCCATCTTTATATAGAGCGTTAATTATTTTTTTCAGATCCTCAGAGAGTTCTTTGACATGAGGTGCCATGCTGAACTTCCAGTGACCAGTATGAGAGTGAGAGCGATAACACCAAATTGAATTCACCTGCTCCCCATTCACAACTGAGACCTTGTAACGCTAATGAGTTACATGACACCGGGAGAAAAAATGGGTAATTTCTTCACTTAGGGGTGTACTCACTTTTGTTGCCAGCGGTTTAGACATTAATGGATGTGTGTTGAGTTACCCACACTGCCAAAGGTACCAATACCTGGTTTAATAATCATGGTATCACTGTGCTTGATTGCCCATCAAACTCGCCTGACCTAAACCCCATAGAGAATCTGTGGGGTATTGTCAAGAGGAAGATGAGAGACACCAGACCCAACAATACAGATGAGTTGAAAGCCAGTATCAAAGAAACCTGGGCTTCCATAACATCTCAGCAGTGCCACAGGCTGATCGCCTCCATGCCACGCCGCATTCATGCAGTAATTCCTGCAAGAGGAGCCCTTACCAAGCACTGAGAGCATACTATACTGTACATGGACATATTTTTCAGTAAGCCAACATTTCTGTATTAAATTTGTTTTTTTTTTTATTGGTCTTATGTAATATTCTAATTTTCTGAGATACTGAATTTCGTTTTTTCACTAGCTATAAGCCATAATCATCAAAATTAAAAGAAAGAATTGTTTGAAATATATCACTCTGTGTGTGTTGCATCTATGTAAAATATATGAATTTCACTTTTTGAATTGAATTACTGAAATAAATTAAGTTTTTGATGATATTCTAATTTTATGAGATGTTCCTGTATGTAGGAGGATCCCTGCTGAAGAAGTCCACGCTCACAATTGGACGTAACGCTTACAGGGGGAGGAGCCTGCTTTAAATCCTGCTGAGCAGTGCTGAGAATAAAGAGCAGCATTTTTTCCTCTCTCCTGTGATGGAAAGCTGCAAAGAGAAAGGCAGTTAGAATGTGCCCTAATTGGCTGTTGCTACAGCTGAAAAGGACCCACCCCTATCAGCCTGGGGCAAGAGGACTTCTGATAAACTGCCTGAGCTATGCTGGCTTCTGATAGGCTGCTGGTCATTCTAAGCCCTGTCCACCACAGGGAGAACAGTAGTAGACCCTAGAGTGGTTCATGAAGAGTCTCTGGGGAGGAATGGCAACCGGGGAAGTGTGAAGAAGTGATTCTCTTTGCTGCATGGGCAGCTGTGTGTCACAGGGAGTGCATAGTTGCCAAGATTTAAAAAAAAAAAAAATACCAGTGACACTTAGTGCATTAGGAGGAGAAAAGCTGGGCATACACTTATCAAAATTTGGCTGGGTTAGCAGGAACTAAGAAATTTCGATTTGTGTGTACCCTTTTTTGTTCAGCTTTAGTAACATGTTACAACTGTATTTAGGTTGTAACATGTAATGTTACATTTAGGATGGATTCACACCTGTCCGGTGCAAATTCCAGCCTGTCTGCTGCCGGGAAGGGGCGTAGCCGCCGTTCGGTGGCTCCTGTCCATTCCCACAGCGCAGCAGTTGCGGGGGGAGAGATGGGGAGGGGCCACGAACAGGGGAAGTATCTCCGTGTTAGATGCACTCACACTGAACTCAACAGGCTGGGAATTCGCACCGCATTGCACAAAAAACGCACACGTTTTTTGTGAAATGCGGAGTGCGAATACACCGCACATATGTGAACCGGACACATTGAAAACAATGTGTTTTCAAGTGTCCTGCGATTTGGATGCGGTTTAAGCCGCATCCAATTCGCATAGGTGTGAACCCAGCCTTAATGTTACATATGCCTCCTAAAAAATGAATCAATATGCGCAGCTGTTAGACAATCGGTCTCTTAGTTTTTAACCGACCACATGCAGGATACGACAGTGCAACCACTTAAATGGGAGGCCTTAAAATGTGTCATAGGGAGGACCCTTATTTCAGAAGGTGCACATCAAAAAAAAGTACGCTCTGCAGAGACTACACAACTCCTGCAGGAAATTCATAGTCTGGAACTCGATCATAAATGCTCACATGAGGATCATCTATTCCAGCAATTAGAAAAGAAACGCAAAGATCTTTTACACATATTCGAATGCAAAGATCTATGTATGAATTTGGTAACAAAGCGAGTAGATCACTGACCAGGTCTATTCATACTAAACCAAACCGCACTTATATTGCCAAACTTCGGTGCCTTCCCTTACGACACCTACCAACACAAAGGAATGGGAAACAATGGCCCAATACATTGTGAATACGGCCCTTCTAACATTAGATCAGGACACTGTTGACTAAGCCTTTCACTACATTGGAAATTCAACAAACAATTAAGGCACTCCAATTGGCAAAGTCTTCTATAAACAATTTGAGGATGTCTTATCACTAGAGTTGAGAAAACACCTGGACGTTCGGGTTCGGCGGGTTCGGCCGAACTTTCCGGAAACGTTCGGGTTCGGTACCGAACGTCATCCGAACTTTACCCCGGACCCCACTGAATTCAATTGGGACCCGAACTTTTCGTCACAAAAATGACTGTAAAAAAGTCCTGGAAAGTGCTAGAGGGCTGCAAAAGGCCGAAATATGGAAGATGTTATATTAGATCTGCAATCTGTCCCTTAAGATCGTTCTGTAATGCAGGATGAGAGATCGTTCTGTAATCAGATCTTTCTGTAATGCAGGATTAGATGTTATAGATCTACAATCTGTCCCTCAAAGCAGTAGTAGTAATCTCTACCTAGTTATTATCACTGCAATCTGTCCCTCACAGCTCACAATCTGTCCCTCACAGCACTGGCAGCATCCTCTCCCTACACTAACCTAAAAGCATGTGACATGCAGCACTGTGACTCCAGCCTCATATAGAGTCTGGGTCACATGATGCACTGGCCAATCACAGCCATGCCATTAGTAGGCATGGCTGTGATGGCTTCTAGGGAAAACCAGTGAAACGCTTGTTGATTGGCTGCCCCGCAGCTATTCAACATGCGTGATAAAATACCAGAACCCAGAAGCCGAACCCGAACGTTGTCTCAAACGTTTGGGTTCGGTACACAGACACCCGAAAGTTCGGTACGGACCCGAACTTTATAGTTCGGGTTCGCTCAACTCTACTTATCACCAATTTTAGAGACTACATTTAACTCAATCACAGAAGTATGTACCTTTTTCCATCAGTCACAGGAAGCCCATATTACTCTTATTCATAAAGACCAGAAAGATCCTACAGAATGTTCAAGTTATCGCCCAATTTCCTTAATAAATGTCAACCTTAAAATCTATGCCAAAATAATAACAGACCGACTACAAGCAGTTATTCCTTCTAATATTGGTTTAGATCAGATGGGCTTCATCCCAACCCGAGAAGCAAGGGATAATACCATTAAAATATTGTCTCTTGTTTCACATTGCCAGCATCAAAAAGTTCCACTGTGTCTTCTTTCGGTAGACGCAGAAAATGCATTTGATTGCCTAGATTGGGAGTTTTCGAAAGCAACATTGGAGCAAATAGATTTATCCCCAGGCTTAATTAAAAAAATGATGGTTTTGTATTCGTGCCCAACAGCTCATATTAGAGTGAATGGCCTTCTCTCAGACCTGGTCCATCTATCGAATGGAACCCACCAGGGATGTCCTCTTTCGCCACTTCTGTAAATATTAGCAATGGAACATATGGTGATGGCACTGCGGGCTAACAACTCAATACAGAGGGTAGACATTGCTGACAAGCAATACGAGTTATGTTTGTTTGCCGACGACCTTCTGCTCCATATAACCAATCCAACAATTGCATTCTTGGCGCTTCTAAAAGAATTAAAACTCTTCGGTACTTTAAGCAACTTCAAAATGAATGTGGCAAAATCACATTGCCTAAATAATTCTCTTCTGGGGGGCATTCAACCATCTCTTATTGACAATTTCTCTTTCCAATGGCCAAGCATTCTATTAACTACTTGGGGACCCAGATACCTAGGTATCTCCATAAATTGTATGAGTTCAACTACCTCCCACTCATGAATACTATGCAATCATGTCTCAAGAAATGCTCGCCAATGCAACATTAGTGGTTGGGACAGATGTCACTCTTTTAGATTGACATCCTTCCTAGATTTCTTTATATCTTTCAAACAATACCAATCCAGGTCCCACGCCTTATCCTTTAGATTGACTTGATCCATATTGCTAAAATATATCTGACCCAGATCCTCGACTAGACTAAGGTATGATATTTTAGTAAAGAGGAGACATGCTGGAGGAGCGGGACTGATGCATTTGGAATTATATGCAGTTGCATTCATTAGTAGAGTGCCTGATTGGTTCCATTACGGAACTCTCATACAGTGGGTTATTCTTTAATCTGACCTAATGCCTGTACCACTTGCCTCTCTCACATGGCTTCTCCCAGTTGATCGGCCACGTACAACACAGGTTACGCCCCTGATTTCATCCTGTCTATATGTATGGGATAAAATCATTACAACATATAATGTATCTTCATGCCCAGGGCTCCTAACCCCAATATTGGGCAACCCACGGTTTCCACCAGGTTTTTCAGACAAAGGTTTCTCTGTTGGCAACCAACTTGTCCCTCGCACATCTGCTACTCACTCACTGAGAGGGGTCTGAGATCATTAGGCGAGCTTAGGCCCAGCTCCCGCCCAAAGTTTGGATAGTGGCTTCAATATTTTCAACTTCATAATTTTTATAAAGGGCTGAACAGGTCAGGTCTCTACAGGGATCTGACTCAGTTTGAGGAGCTGTGCCTCTCCGATACAAAATGTTCACATGCCTTGTCTAAAACGTATGGTATTTTACTATTGCACGTACTTCCAGACCGCCCTTTTTATGTCTGAGACTGGGAGCGTGAGTTGGGCAAAATTTTGTCCCATGAAGACTGGGATCAAGTGTTCCTTCTAACTTTCAAAATAACTCTGTTCTCTTACTCTCAGAAATGCAATTATAAGATTCTAACAAGATAGTATTGCAGCTTGGTCCTATTAAATAAAATCAATCCAGCTATGTCTTATTTATGCTGGAGATGTTGCGATTATCGAGGTATACTACTACATGTATGGTGGTCTTGCCTGAATATAAATTATTCTGGCAGGCTATATTTAAGATAAGCCATGTGACCACTGGCAAAAACTGGCAGGAGACCCCAGAAGTAGCACTTTTTTCTCTGATCCCAGGTTCAATTAAATCAATCAAGAATGGATTATTTAGACTTTTCTTGATGGCAGGAATAGCTTTAATCCCAAGACTCTGGAAATTACCAATAATACCAACTATATGGGAATGGGTAGTAGAGATGAACCCTATAATGTGAATGGAAGAGCTAGTATCTACAGCAAATTATAGCGACCATAAGTTTAGGGAAGTCTGGGCACCGTGGGTGAAGTTTATGGAATCCCCCCGGCTGTTATATGCCGTTTGACTGATGGACTCTCCCTGCCGGACGCTAAAATTATTATTTTTGTATCTTTTGTGTTTTTTTTTTGTTTGTTTTGTTTTGTTTGTGTGTCCTGTCTGTTACTTAACCACTTAAGGACCGGAAGGATTTCCCACGTTAGGACCAGAGCACTTGCGCTTTGCGATTCGGCACTGCGTCGCTTTAGCTGACAATTGAGCGGTCGTGCGATGTTGTACCCAAACAAAATGTGCATCCTTTTTTTCCCACAACAAAAGAGCGACAATTATGCAAAAAAAATATATTTCTTACTTTTTGCTAAAATACATATCCAAAAAAATATATATATAAAAAAACAAATGTATTCATCGGTTTTAGCCGATTTATATTCTTCCTCATATTTTTGGTAAAAAAAATGCAATCGGCGTTTATTGATTGGTTTAAGCAAAATTTGCAGCGTTTACAAACCATGAGAATTTATTTCTGGCGTTTTTACAATTTTTCTCTTTTTACTAGTAATGACAGCGATCTGTGATTTTTATCGGGACTGCGATATTTCAGCGGTCATGTCGGGCATTTTTGACACTTTTTTGGGACCAATAAAATTGATACAGCGATCAGAAATTTAAATATCCACTGATTACTGTATAAATGTAATTGGCAGTGAAGGGGTTAACCTGCAGGGGGAGATCTAGGGGTTAATTGTGTTCCCTAGGCGTGGTCTAACTGTGAGGGGGCTGGGCTACCAGGGGCATAAGAGATCTAACTGATCCCAGTGACAGGGATCAGTAGATCTCTTACATGCTGCCTGACAGAGCGGACACCGCCGTGTTTACATCAGCGGTTCCCCGTTTTTCTTTTCTGCCAGGCAATTGCGGCTCACTGGTAGAGATTGAGTCCGTCAAAGCCACAGGCACTTCTGTAGAGTGCAGCAGGCACAAAGGGGTTCTGCGCAGTCGCGAGCCGCCATTTACAGATGGCGATTCACAGGACACTGCCACTTAGCAGCACTAAATGTACGCGAGCCGGTCAGGAATTGGCATTAACAGGGAACTTTTTAGCATGTTTCACCTGTACAATCGCTTGTCTCTTAGGCGGTTGAAACACAAGCGAGAATGTTGAAATTATGTTATAAAATTATATTATTTATATATAAAGTTTGACATGGTGAATAAGCATAGCTACTTTTTCCTTTCCTGTACCATGTCATTCTTTTCAATAAAGATATATTAAAACAATGTTACTATTATCAACCCCTTCCCCCCTTTAATAGTGGGCTGGGGTTCCACTCCCCCCGTAGCCTCGTCACAGTAATCTATGAATGAATAAACTGCAAGTCCCATTTGGCACCACGGCAGACTCACTGCTGCCAGAATGGACAGCTGCCGAACACTAAACCGCTGCGTGTTAGTGTGTGACAGCTATTCGTTGCTGTGTGAATGGGCTCTTAGTGATTGCTCAGGTCTAAACAATAGTAACAACTATACAGTAGAAGGATCATCCAGCACAGAACTTCCCCGCTTGTCTATCCTGCGGCAGCCATTAGAAGAGATCTGTGATTGGATGGCTGGACAAATCGCTGGCAGCTGTTTTGAGTCATGTCATGAAAAGGAGAAAATGCCTGACTACAGATGACAGGTCTAGGCTGGGCAGAATCACGTGATTTTACTTGCGATTTTGATATGCTCAGACGTGAATGGGGCCTAAGTAGTGCATCAGTCATATGCTATATTGAACTACTGAATATACTTTACCCCATCCATAGATCTACTGATCTGTATCTAGAATTGCTCATGCCTGGCAAGTAAAATTTGGAACATGGAAAAAAGAAAAAAAAAAAAAGAAAGAAAAACAAGAAATACTGCGGAACAACACTGCATGCCACTGTGATACATTTTGGTATCGAAGAATCTCTCAGAGTGGGACTTTAAAGGGCAACCAACAAAAGAAAAAAAGATACTGATATAAAATCAACATATTTATTAGAATTTTTTTAAATCTTCACATGAGCCACATAATGTAAAAGAGCATGAAACAGTTCACAGTAATGTGCGTGGTATGTAGAGTGGTGATACTCAGTCCCATGAGTAGCTGTAGAGTCCAATGTCTGGATAGAAGCAATACTTGGAACGGGTCATCCAACTTAGTTTCGAAAATATCTTCCTCAGGGATAGTAATCACCACTAAAGCATTAGATATCTGTCATTTTCCCTGTTAGGCCCAATGGTTCCATATCAAAAGCGCACAGGGAAAACATCCAACAAGACCACATCATATTCAAGAAAATTTTATGTATATTTGCATCATCCCCACATATACATCCAGTTGTAGAGGACAAGGGAGGGAAATCCTACTTTAGAGATGGGGTGTCATGTACCTGGTGGTGGAGTCTGACTATGCAGTGGGCAACCTCTCTTACGGCCCTGATTCAGGAACCCCTGGTAGAGTAGACAGGAGGTTCCAGAGCACAGGAGGGCACGAGGGCTGGTAGGGATTCAGATGATGTTGTGAGGATCCTCCAGGTGCCCGTGCAAGACAGAAGATTGGTGATGCAGGCCGGTTTGGTAACAGGCGGGCAAGTACGGTACAGAAGGAGCAGGCAAGCCAGTAGTCGGGTACAGGCAGGGTCGTTAACAGACGGGCAGCTGAAGTACAAGGGATCAGGCAGAAGAGTCGTTGTAGGTAAGCTGAGGGTCGATGCAGGCAGAGTTCAACAAGGTCAGGCAAGCAGGGTCACAGATACAGGAAGTCTAGGAAGCAAGTCACGGAATCAAAATGGGAAACGCTATAGAACGGACAGCACTTCCTTCCTGGTGCTGTCTTTTTAAATGGCCGCTATTGGTGCCATTGCCGGCCCATACCCGCGTGCACACGCGCATAGGAGCGTGCGAGCGCACACAAACGCGCACGGGCATAGGCAATCCAATGGCCCGGGATGTTCCCTAACATTGCCCCCCCAAAGGGGAAGCCTCCAGATGCCCAAATCAATTCTTCCACATGTAAATTCTCTTCTGGCTCCCAAGAGCTCTCTTCAGACCCATAGCACTTCCACTTGACCAGATACTCAATGCCGCCACCTCTCCTCCTGCAGTTCAGGATGGATTCTACCTCAAATTCCTCCACCCCGTCAACCAGCGCTGGTGCAGGTGGGCCTGTCTTCCCATCTGGAAAGGGATCGGAGATCTTAGGCTTTAACAGGGACACATGGAAGACAGAATTGATGCGAAATGACTCAGCAGCTCCAGTTCATATGCCACCTCGTTGATCTTCTTTTTGATAGGGAAGGGTCCCAAGAATTATGGACCAAGCTTCTTGGACGGGCATGCCAGTCTTAGGTTGATGGTGGATAGCCATACATGACTGCCCTGTTCCAAGTTTAACTCGCCACATCTCTTTTTGTCAAAGTTCTCCTTGTTAGCAGCCTGTGTTTGTGCCATTGTCTCCTGCAAAAGTCTATTATTGTAAATGAAGAAATCCAATAAGTCAGCCACAGCTGGCACCGAACTCTCCGGGCAGGCATTGGACAAGAAGGCAGGGTGGAAACCATAATTGGCAAAGAACGGTGACTGTAGAGTGGCAGAGTGGACATCATATGCAAACTCCGCCAGCGGTAGGAGCATAACCCAGTCATGCTGGGTGAAGGAAGAAAAGGAACGCAGATACTGCTCCAGTGTTTGGTTGATACGGTCTGTCTGGCTGCTCGTCTAGGGGTGATAGGCAGAGGAAAAGGACAGTCCAATCTTCAAGGACCTGCACAGGGACCTCCAGAATTTGGGCGTAAATTGTACTCCGCGGTCGGATACCACATCTGCCGGTATCCCGTGGAGCCTAACAATCTCCTTGATGAATATCTTGGCAGTCTCTGCAGCAGAAGGTGTGCCCTTCATGGGCAGAAAGTGGGCCATCTTAGAGAACTTGTCCACCACCACGAAGATGGTGGAGAAGCCTTCAGAAGGGGGTAATTGCACAATAAAATCCATAGAAATGTGACTCCAAGGCCTCTCCGGAACAGGTAGTGGTTTAAGGAGGCCCCATGACCGAGTCTTACTCCCCTTGCACCGGCTGCAGGTAGTGCATCATTCTACATAACGTTTATGGTCCCTTCCAACTCAGGGCCACCAGAACGTGCACTGTAACCACTCGGATGTCTTGCGTACCACGAAGTGCCCAGTGAGCCGGTGGTCATGGCAGAGGTCCAGGACTGAGGTTCGTAGGCTCTCTGGCATAAAGATCTTGTGATTTTGCCAGAGCAAACTGTCTTTGAGCTGTAGAGGGGTTCCAGGAAGGGGGTTTGACCCCAGGGAAGCTTGTCGGATCTGTGACAGCACATCTTCCTGCAACAGCAAAAAACGTAACGGAAGGTAGGATGGTATCGGGGGATACCAGGGTTTCGGGTGCATTGAACATGCACGAAAGGGAGTCCGGCTTGGTGTTCTTCGACCCGGGCCTGTAAGTGCTATGGAAGTTGAATCGGGCAAAGAACAGCTTCAACCTGGCTTGGTAGGGTGTCAGTCTTTTAGCAATCCTCAAGTATTCAAGGTTCCTGTGATCTGTATAAATGAGAATTGGATGTGCTACTCCTTCTAAGAGATACCGCCATTCCTCTAGTGCCGATTTAATAGCCAGAAGTTCAAGGTCTGCCACGTCATAGTTTCTCTTCGCAGATGATAGCTTGCGAGAGAAGAACGATACCGGGTGCAGCAGCGCTCTGTTACCTTTTCTTTGGGAGAGAATCGCCCCTACCGCTACCACAGATGCATCGACTTGCAGAAAGTAGGGGAGAGCAGGATCCGGATGCTTAAGAATAGATGCGAAAGTGAATAGCTCCTTGAGCTTTTCAAAGGCTGTTTGTGCCTCAGGAGTCCAGTGGAACGGGATACCTTGTTTGGTTAACTGAGTGTTGGGTGAGATGGAGGAGAACCCCCGGATAAACTTCCTATAACAGTTTGTGAATCCCACAAAGCACTGGATTCCTTTTTTATCGACTGGGGCTGGCCAGTCCAAGATGACAGAGACCTTTTGAGGGTCCATCTTGATGCCTCCGACAGAAATGATAAGTCCAAGGAAATGTATGCTTTGCTGCTCAAAGCATAAAGGCCGTGTTGGCGGAGGCAACCCAGTACCCATTTTACATGAATGCGATGAAGCTCCAGGGAAGGTGAGAAAATCAGGATATCATCCAGGTAAGCGATGACAAAGAGGTCGAGGAAGTCCCTGAAGATATAATTTATGAAGTGCTGGAACGTGGCCAGAGAGTTGCACAGACCGAGCGGCATTACTAAGTACTCGTAATGACCGAAACGGGTACGGAAGGCCATCTTCCACTTCTCTGATCCGTACCAGATTGTAAGCAACCGGAGGTCCAATCTGGTAGAGATGGTGGCAGTCCCCAGGTGCTGGAGTAATTCCAATACTAGCGGGAGCGGATAATGGTTCTTCACCATAACTTTATTGAGTTACCGGTAATCTATGCATGGGCGCAGCGTATGGTCTTTCTTTTCCATGAAAAAGATACCAGCCCCAGCTGGTGAAGTGGACGGACGGATGAACCCTTTGCTGAGGTTCTCATCAACATATAATTTGAGGGTGCTGAGTTCCAATTCTGTAAGCGGGTAAATCCTTCCGAAAGGAATTTCAGCACCGAGAAGAAGCTCGATGGGGCAGTCATACGGTCTATGGGGAGGAAGGACCTCAGCCCCCTTGCTAAAAACATCCAAGAAAGCATGGTAGACACTGGGGAAGGCCTGGCGGACATCAGGCTCTGGGTCAAGGTCCATGCATAGTAGGGAAGGATCCACTCCAGGAGTCCTGGGAAGACCGTGCACGTGGCAGTACTGTGATTGGAACTGGATGTTCCCTGTAGTCCAGTCAATGGTGGGGTTATGGGCCTGGAGCCAAGGTAGACTAAGGATGACAGGGAAGATGGGAGTGGCAATACCATTGAGCGAGAGGAGTTCTTGATGACCTCCGAGCATCGTGGTGGTCAGGGGAGCGGTTTCCTGTGTGACTAGACCAGATTTTAGGCTTGTTCCGTCAGCCAGATGCACAGCCATCCTGCGGGATTTGGGACGCAGAGGGTGCAGCAAAAATTAAGTCCATGAAACAGCTGCAAGCACCAGAATCGATGATGGCATGGACGGTAATGGTTCTACCAGGGAGTTGTAGAAGTAAGGAGAGGGTGAGGTGAGCAGCATTGCCAGGTACAGGTTGGGGGGAGACAGCAAGGCACTTACCCAACTTGGAAGGGCAGGCTCGCGCGAAGTGCCCCGGCCCTCCACAGTAGAAGCAGAGACCCAGGCTTCTTCTGCGCTGTTTCTCTTCAGGGGTCAGTGCCGGGTGCACCACACCCCACTGCTTAGGCTCCGACTGCATCGGAGGAGGAGAGGTGGGAATGGTGGAGCCAGCTACAGCGATACTTGGAAATCCGGAGGCCAGAGGTAGCATCCAGGAGGGTCGGAGGTTCATCTTGAGGCGCTGATCGATCTGAATGGCCAGATCGATGAGCCTCTCCAGAGTGGATGGCACCCCCACACGGGCCAACTCATCCTTCAGGGGATCGGCTAAGCCTAGCCGAAACGGGTGGCACAGAGCTGCCTCATTCCAGGCCATGTGGATGCTCCAATGCCTGAACTCCGACGCATAATCCTCCGCTGGGCAGCGGCCTTGTCGGAGGGTGTGGAGCGCAGCTTCGGCAGTGGCCGCCTGGTGCAGATCTTCATATAACCTAGCCATTGCCTGGGAAAGGTCAGAGACTTCAGGCACCCCTTGTTCCAGGAGCTGGTGGGCCCACGACTGGGGCTCATCTTGCAGTAGAGAGATCACCAGCCCCACCTTTGTGGTCTCTAGGGAAAAGGTGTAAGGCTGTAGGCTGAAGTACAGTTCGCAGGCGCTACAGAATGCACAGAATTTCCTACGGTCCACTGAGAACCGTTCAGGCATGGGAACTGTGGGTTCAGAGGAAAGAGAGACCAAGGGGTCCATTGTGAGCTGGCTGACCCCCGATGGGGCTGGAGAAGAAGACTTCAGGACACGGGCCTCCAGCTGGGTGTATCCTGCTTGTAGGGTTTGAACGGCTTGAGAGAGACCATGCAAGTGCTGACAGAGTTCATGTAACAGAGAGGGCCCCTGCTCAGACTCAGACATGGCTGTCCATTTCTGTCACGTACCTGGTGGTGGAGTCTGACTATGCAGTGGGCAACCTCTCTTATGGCCCTGGTTCAGGAACCCCTGGTAGAGTTGACAGGAGGTTCCAGAGGACAGGGGGCACAAGGGCTGGTAGGGATGATGTTGTGAGGATCCTCCAGGAGCCCGTGCAAGACAGAAGATTGGTGATGCAGGCCGGGTCAGTAACAGGCGGGCAAGTACTGTACAGAAGGAGCAGGCAAGCGGGTAGTCGGGTACAGGCAGGGTCATTAACAGGCGGGCAGCTGAAGTACAAGGGATCAGGCAGAAGAGTCGTCATAGGCAAGCTGAGGGTCGGTGCAGGCAGAGTTCAACAAGGTCAGGCAAGCCGGGTCACAGATACAGGAAGTCTAGGAAGCAAGTCACGGAATCACACTGGGAAATGCTGTAGAACAGACAGCACTTGCTTCCTGGTGCTGTCTGCTTAAATGGCCCACTATTGGCGCAATTGCCGGTGCGCGCGGACCCGCAAAAGCATGCGCAAACATGTACGGGCGCATGCACACGCTACGTGCCCCGCGCATAGGCAATGTAATGGCCCGGGATGTTTCCTAACATGGGGACAATATATATGTTTTAATATACTGTAGATCTTCCACCACAAAGCCTCCGATCCATTTTGTGTTCCCATTCATGAAAAGTATGTCCTACTTCCAGAGGGGAGAGCGCTCTCCCCTCTGCAAATATAGGACATACAGGTGTATGTCACATGTGTAAATGTGACCTTAATACTTTTAGAAATGATTTAATGCTTGCAGGCCAGAAATGATCAAATAGCCAATTAGCACTAGCATTAGTGTGTAAAAAATATGGGGAAAAAATTGTCCAGCAGTGAAAGGGTAAAAATAACTGAGTGCTCACCCCTTCACCCTTCTGGCAGTGGCAGTTGCTCGTCTCTGCAGACACTACACGTCACACTGAGCCCCATGCTATTCACCTGGCAGGTGGTTCACACTTTAAACCTGGCCCTGTTACCCAAGAAACTGTTCCATTACCTGCCACTATATCTGGCGTACATAAACAACTGTTGTGCCTGGATGCCATAGCTTCATCTCTGTTCCCTGTCATCTTGGGTATACCATGGCTTCAGGTGCACAACCCCCGCATTAACTGGGGCTTGGGAGGAATCGTGTTTTTATCACCTTAGTGCCAGCCGTACTGCCTATCCAAGCCACCAATTCATCTGCCTATTTTGCTGTACATGGACTCTGATGCTGAGGCATGTTTATTGGTCCCTACAGTTTACTTTGATTTCCTGGACTTCAAGGAGTACATTGACGACAGATTCATCCCTCCACATCCCCAGCTGGGATTTTCTTTGTAGAAAAAAGGACCATTCCCTTCGTCCTTGTGTGGACTATAGTGAACTGAACAAAATCATGGGCTAGAACTGTTACCCTTTACCCTTGGTACCAGAACAATTCCAGACTCCGATCTGCCACCATGTTCACAAAATGAGATCCTGTTTGTTTGGAGAAAGTGGCAAGGGATTCTGCTGCTGAGAGCCACGTGGTTAGTATAGTGCTAGAGTGGGTTGTGAGCAGTACAAATGCTCTATAAACATTATTCTAGTACTCCTGCTGTTTCAGTGTTCCTGCCATTCCAGTGTTTGTACTGTCCGTAAGGTCTTGTTGTCCTATTGTTTCCATTTACTACCTCCTAGAGGCACTTCAGAATCTGCAAAGGTTGTTGAAGTAGGCCCTAGGCTGCAGGCTACCTTTTGCCTGACTTCACCCCTCAGGGGCTGTGATCCTATCCCATTCCATGATCACCCTGAGTGGGAGGGCAATCCTAATCTTTATGGTGACCACAAAAAACCCACCATAATCCAGGATTGGTGGGAGGTAGTTTGGTCACCTTGTTTGTAATACAGTTTTTGTTGTTGTTGTTGTTGAACTTTGCTGCCAGGGGAGTCTAATGCTCTTAACTACCCTGAGATTACAAACACTGATGAGTAAGCATGCCACCGTAAGGCCTAGTTCACACAGCTGATTACTTGTATGACTCCTCCAGGGCTGTGTTTTGATGGTACAAGTTTAGCAGTCTCAAAGACACAACAAGAAGTAAAAAGGAATCTCTTCAAATAAGGGAAATGCCCTCTAAGACAATTGTCACTAACTCAGATATCCACAATGAAAGATTTCACCTCTATTCCTGTTTTTAAAATTTCTCTCACTTTTAGTCCCAGTGATAGTGGTCTAAAGGGCAAATAAAGGAGTTTTAACCATTCACAAAAAAAAAAAAAGAAAAAAAACCCTAATAGAGGTTTTAACCCTTTCTTATTTTATCCAAAACAAAAAAAAAAACTTTTTTTCTTCACCTTTTTTAACTTTAAGCCTTTAAAAATGATCTTGCAAGTTTCAAACAATATATGCAATCACTGTACAGTTTCAGAGTTCCTAATTCCATTGCCTCAAAAATGTTCTATTTGACAATTATATATTAAATTATTAAGCAAATTAATGTACCTTGTTGAGAATGTCTGATGGAAATACTTTCATTGTATTAGACTTTAATAGGTCTTGCTAAGTGGGACTGATGTTTTAAAGTGACTGCCTTGACTATACATTAGTGACCTAATCTAATTCACAGGAGTCAATTATCTGCCTGTGTATTATAATCTTTTGGAAAGCACAGTGATAGAGTAATGACAAGCTGTAACCAAGGGTGGTCTGTGCTCTTGAACAAATAAAATGACAAAAGGTCTGATGGCCTTTTACTGTGGAGGACAAAA
>BLSH010411801.1:1250377-1261165 GCA_018402905.1 Glandirana rugosa
AGATAATCCCAAAAAAAAGAAAAGAAAAACAAAAAAAAAAAAAAAAAAGAAAAGAAAAAAAACCCTAATAGAGGTTTTAACCCTTTCTTATTTTATCCAAAACAAAAAAAAAAACTTTTTTTCTTCACCTTTTTTAACTTTAAGCCTTTAAAAATGATCTTGCAAGTTTCAAACAATATATGCAATCACTGTACAGTTTCAGAGTTCCTAATTCCATTGCCTCAAAAATGTTCTATTTGACAATTATATATTAAATTATTAAGCAAATTAATGTACCTTGTTGAGAATGTCTGATGGAAATACTTTCATTGTATTAGACTTTAATAGGTCTTGCTAAGTGGGACTGATGTTTTAAAGTGACTGCCTTGACTATACATTAGTGACCTAATCTAATTCACAGGAGTCAATTATCTGCCTGTGTATTATAATCTTTTGGAAAGCACAGTGATAGAGTAATGACAAGCTGTAACCAAGGGTGGTCTGTGCTCTTGAACAAATAAAATGACAAAAGGTCTGATGGCCTTTTACTGTGGAGGACAAAAGAATGAATTACAGCTCCCCTACTGCACAATTTTCCCAAATATATTCATGAAGGCCAACCCATTGCTACCCTTGTAGTTCTTAGAGTATAGTGACTAGATGGGAAAACATGAACATAAACAACAATTCAACACAATTTTTTCTTTGTTTTAACCCTTTCATTGCTGTTTTTTTACTTTTTTCCACATATGGTAAAATGTACATTACTGACATAAAAATGGAATTAAATCCCCCCAAACAATATGAAGTAGAGGATCCATAGAATAAATTGATGGCAGTTGCAGTATTTAAAGAGCGGGACATTTACCATTCTGGGTGGACGTCATATGACATCCTCCCGGGCTGTGCTGCAGTGCGATCTGGTACCCGCTGTGCCCACTGGACACATCGGATGCCTGATCAGTGTACTGCTGGTGGTATGTGTTCGCTGTGACAATTTTATACAATGGATGGCTTTCATTCATGCCATCCATTACTATTGTGTTGATCTCTGTGATTGGACACAGTGATCACATTGTACAGACAGGGCCAGTCACAGCCCATCTGTATCATGAGATTAGCTGTGGCAAATCACAGCTAACTACAATAGTAAACACAGAATTGATTTCTTTCAGTGAAAATGGTTGCTTACAACAGTAAAATTCACTGGTATAAGCAATCATAATGTGTAAAAAAAATCCTGATCACTTCCCCATAGTACAGCGATAACACTGTATTGCTCTGGTCACAGTGTGTTAAACAAAGTGTAAAAATTGAAGAAAAGAATTGAAAAAGAACTATTAAAAAGATGTGTTTTTTTTCCCCCCTGATCACCACCACCAGTTATATGTTGACACTTTACTGCACTGGTGACAATATGTAAAAAAAATACATTGTGAAAAAACATTTTCTTTTTAATTTTCCAAAAATTTGTGACAGAGAACTCGCCATGCTTCTTACTAAATACCTTGGGCTGTTTACTTTCCAAAAAGAGGTCATTTGGGGGATATATGTACTGTCCTGGTGTTTTCGGGCCTCAAAAAAATTAGGCTATCAGTACATCAGGATTATTCAATTTTCAGATATATATACCATAGTTTGTGGAATCTAACTGGTTGATTTGCTAAAGGCTAAAGGCAAAAAGACTGTGCACTTTGCAGTTGCTCCAGAGCTTAGTAAATGAGCAGAAGCTCTGCTGACTTCTATCATCCAAACGTGTGCAAGCAAAAATGCATTTTTTTTTAAATTTTCTTTGCACGTGATTGGGTATACTTTGAGGTGAAACTTTACCTCATTTACTAAGCTGTGGAGCAACTGCACTTGCAGAGCTCAATTGCACTTTGCAAAGTGCACAGTCTATTTGCCTTTAGTAAATCAACACCTATAACTTTCCTATAGACTAAATAATAAACACTGATTTGGGATGTTTTCATCAAAGATAAAGCCAGATGCAGTTTGGCCTAAACTTATGAAAAAATATAATGTATTTGCAAACCTTTAGAACAGAAACAAAAGAAAATAGGATTTTTTAACTCACCGTAAAATCCTTTTCTCTGAGTTCATTGCAGCATCTCTTCATTACGCCTGGGGTTATGCCACCTTTCACTAGGAGTGGACTAGGTAGAACTTCAGTTCAGCTAAAAAGCAGACATAGCCCCTCCCAGGGGGCAGTCCTCCTTGGTATAACCCCCCACCAGCCAGCTCAGCCTTCAGTCCGTAACAAGCAGTGCAAGCTCGAACCAAACAAAGGGGTGGGTGCTGCATCCGTCAATGAACTCAGAGAAAAGGATTTTACGGTAAGTTAAAAAATCCTATTTTCTCTTTCGTTCACTGTCGGATGCAGCATCTCTTCATTACACCTGGGGACGTCCCAAAGCAGTGTCAAAAGAGGGGTGGGTAACGCAAAAACAAAATTTCACCCATACGGGGAAACTCTTCACAAAGACTTGGAGGAACCTCACACATCGGCCTGCAAAACCTTGTGGCCGAAAGCAGCATCCGAGGATGCTGAAACATCAACTTTGTAAAACTTAGTAAAGGTGTGCACTGAGGACCATGTAGCCGCTCTGCACACTTGAGAAACCGACGCTTGATGTCGGAAAGCCAAGGAAGTGCTAATCGCCCTGGTAGAGTGAGCCGTGACCGGAAAGAGGGGCTCGAGACCCAGCAAGTTATACGTACGAGTCACTGTCTGTTGAATCCATCGAGAAATGGTGGCCGAAGAGGCTGCCAAGCCCTTGGGTGGTCCATTCAGAAGAAAAGAAAAAACTTCTTTCTAAAAAAGAAAAAATCGTGGAACCACAGGTGCCAGCATGGGGCCTGTCCACCTCCTTGCACTAGGCAGAAAAAGACTGAAGGCTGAGCTGGCTGGTGGGGGGTTATACCAGGGAGGACCGTGCCCTGTTAGGGGCTGTGTCTGCTTTTTAGCTGAACTGAAGTTCTGCCTAGTCCACTCCTAGTGAAAGGTGGCATAACCCCAGGCATAATGAAGAGATGCTGCATCCGTCAATGAACGAAAGTGAAAATATGATTATTGAAGTTGTTAATGCTGTATACCAGTTTATATATATATATATATATATATATATATATATACACACACAGCATCTCACAAAACTGAGTACACCCCTCACATTTTTGTAAATATTTTATCTTTTCATGTGACAACACTGAAGAAATGACACTTTGCTACAATGTAAAGTAGTGAGTGTACAGCTTGTATAACAGTATAAATTTGCTGTCCTATCAAAATAACTCAACACACAGCCATTAATGTCTAAACCGCTGGCAACAAAAGTGAGTACTCCCCTAAGCAAAAATGTGGAAATTGGGCCTAAAGTGTTAATATTTTGTGTGGCCAAGATTATTTTCCAGCACTGCTTTAACCCTCTTGGGCATGGAGTTCACCACAGCTTCACAGGTTGCCACTGGAGTCCTCTTCCACTCCTCCATGACGACATCACGGAGCTGATGGATGTTAGAGACCTTGCGCTCCTCCACCTTCCGTTTGAGGATGCCCCACAGATGCTCAATAGGGTTTAGGTCTGGAGACATGTTTGGCCAGTCCATCACCTTTGCCCTCAGCTTCTTTAGCAAGGCAGTGATTATCTTGGTGTGTTTGGAGTTGTTATCATGTTGGAATACTGGCCTGCGGCCCAGTCTCTGAAGGGAGGGGATCATGCTCTGCTTTAGTATGTCATAGTACATGTTGGCATTCATGGTTCCCTCAATGAACTGTAGATACCCAGTGTCGGCAACACTCATGCAGTCCCAGACCATGACACTCTCACCACCATACTTGACACACTTGTCTTTGTACTCCTCACTTGGTTGCGGCCACACATGCTTGACACCATCTGAACCAAATAAGTTTATCTTGGTCTCATCAGACCACAGGACATGGTTCCATAAATCCATGTCCTTAGTCTGCTTATCTTCAGCAAACTGTTTGCGGGCTTTCTTGTGCATCATCTTTAGAAGAGGCTTCCTTCCGGGACGATAGCCATGCAAACCAATTTCATGTAGTGTGCGGCGTATGGTCTGAGCACTGACAGGCTGGCCCTCCACCCCTTCAACCTCTGCAGCAATGCTGGTAGCACTCATACGTCCATTTCCCAAAGACAACCTCTTGATACGATGCGGAGCATGTGCACTCAACTTCTTTGGTCGACCATGGCGAGGCCTGTTCTGAATGGAACCTATCCTGTTAAACCGCTGTATGGTCTTGGCCACCATGCTGCAGCTCATGGTCAGTGTCTTGGCAATCTTCCTAAAGCCTAGGTGATCTTCATGGAAAGCAACAATTCTTTTTTTCAGATCCTCAGAGAGTTCTTTGCCATGAGATGCCATGTTGAACTTCCAGTGACCAGTATGAGAGAGTGAGAGCGATAACACCAAATTTAACACACCTGCTCCCCATTCACACCTGAGACTTTGTAACACTAACATGTCACATGAGACAGGGGAGGGAAAATGACTAATTGGGCCTAATTTGGACATTTTCACTTGGGGGGTACTCACTTTTGTTGCCAGTGGTTTAGACATTAATGGGGCATCTGTGCATGCTAGCCAATTACTTGTTTGCAAAATTTTATAACCGAAAAAAGAAAACTTTCTTTTTCCAAAATGTTCAGTCTTTTTTGGTTTGCTTAGCAAAAATAATTAAAAACCCCGTGGTGACTAAATACCACCAGACGAAAGATCTATCTGTCTCAAAACAATTATACATGGGAGTGCACATGTGCGGGACTTCTATGATGGCCACTTAAGCCGGGAGCTCCGCACTGCCCTGGTCATCTGGCACACTTATTGGTGGACAACAGCCTCACCGAGCACCCCAGACATAGGCACACGACAGAGGAGATCCCCTGGTGTCACCACATGTCAGGGGGTTCCGACTGGAGAGATCTGAAGCCGCAATTTGAGCCGGAGAAAGACAGGCCGAATCCAAGATGGCAGCCGCGACACAGCAGCGTGACACAGAGGCAGGGAGAAGCATGGAGCAAAGGCAAGTCCTGACACCAGCTACATTATCCTACATCCCTCAGCACCTCTCTACTTGCCTCATGCCTGTCTCCCCTTCTCCTACCTCTACTGAATCTCTCATAAGCCGCACTATGGGTGAAGCTGCAGAGACACCCATTAGACGCTCACCACCTTGTGACTTCAATACCCCTGGACCTGAAATGTTCAAATGTTCTCTTGACTCCAAAACAGGAGTTTTGGCCTTTGCTTCCAGCTGAAGTTTTTTTTTTATATGTTTGAGGCCTGATGTCTAAGTTACCTTTACTAGTTCAGGTTACCCAAATTAGGGAATCCATGGGCTAACATAGTACCCCTTCCCCACTTTTTTTTTTTTAGGGAACAGGGGACGAGGAGAAATGTCTCCAGTGGAGTGTCTATTAGGGGACTAATAATGATATTTTCCTCAGTGTTAAGTATTATCCTTTTAAGAGAGAACATACTATTTTTAGCCAGAGAGACTGCTGTCTAAACAGCAATATTTATTTCCTGATTCAGTTTTAGAAGCACCCTGGCCGGGGCAGACCACTTGTGAATCCCCCATACCACAATCTTGCTCTCTCGAGATTTGTGGGAGGGGATGTCTACCCACTGTGTATGGGATGACAACATGAGGTGTCGGTTGGGTGAGGGGGAAGTTTATCCCCTCATTAAACTCAGCTCTTAGAGGGCTGTTTGTTTTCTTCCTAGTCTTGTTTCATCCTCCTCGCCTTTAACTATTTCTCTTTTCCAGCCGCTCCCCAGAGTTTCCCTCCTGCATGGGTTTTGCAATTACCCTCCTCTGAAAAATAAAGACCCTTGGATCACTGGACGTTTCAGAGCATAGAGGTAAGTGACCATAATTTAAGCAAACAGTTCCACCTTTTTCTCCATGGCTAGTCATTCAACTATACCACACTCACTCAGAATGGCTTCTCACAATACCCAAGGGCTAAACTCCCCAGTAAAGCACCGTAAAGCTTTTCAGACCTACCATTCACACAAATTAGATGTACTCCTGCTACAGGAGACACATTTGCCTAGGTGATACAGTCCCTCTTTCCTACACTCCAGGTACCCAGTATTTTTTCTGGCTAATGCAGAAGATAAGACGAGAGGTGTAGCTATATTATTTTTTCAAAAACCGCAAGTTTTCCCCCCAGCCAGAACACAAAGACCCTGAGGAAAGATATATTCTAGTAAAAGGGACAATTGATGGTCATTTATACACATTCATGTCTTATTATGCTCCTAACAGAGGTCAAACGCAATTTTTCCAGACCATGCTCAAAAAATTAGAACCCTTGCTAGGTGGTTTTGTGATCATGGGTGGTGATTCTAATATAGCATTTGATCAAGGCCTTGATAAAAGTAGACCATTGCACACCCAACTTATTCGCCCTCCAAATAAAAGCTCTAAAATAGCTAAGCTGATTTCACACATGGGTCTAGCAGATGTTTGGAGGGAACTTAACCCTAATAAATGAGATTACACCCACTACTCTAACCCCCACAAAACTTATGCGAGAACTGATCATATTTTCATCCCCACGTCCTATATCCCACGCGCAGTAAAATCCTACATATGGGCTGTAGCTTGGTCAGACCACTCCATGGTCTCTCTGTCTATCCATAAGGGACCCTCTCATTTGAAGGAATATCATTGGAGGCTGAATGAATCGATCTTGAGTGATCCAATAAGAGCAGTCGAACTTGAGGAAACTATAAAAGAATAGTTTCTACTTAATGGGGTCAAGGAAACATCAACAGAGACCCTTTGGGCAACACATACGGTTACAATCAGAGGTAGGATCATACAGATGGCAACTCAGATTAAACGAGAGAGAAAAGCAGACATCAAGAAGTTAGAAAATGAATTAATCGCCTATAAAAAAAACAACATAAGAGAGACCCTGTTAGAGTCCCGGTTGCCAAGTTGGATGCAGCAAGACTCTCTTTAAACCTAGCGTTAACTGCTATGACAGAAAAGAACCTTCATTGGTCAGGAGCAAAGCTCTATCATCAAAGGGGTAAATTGGGACACATGTTAGCTGCTAAACTCACATCGAATCAATGCAACCTTGCATTCCCCAAAATATGCACACTTGAAGGTACTACAACGCTAAACCCCCAACGAATAATGGAAATTTTTCACTCCTATTATCAGAAACTATACAAAGCCCCCACCGTTGATATCGCTGAGGGTCCTTCCATTTTCCTAGATAAAGTAAGGCTCCCCACTTTAGAGGCTAGACATAGAGACCTCTTAGAAGCCCCTTTCCCCCCTGAAGAGATAATTGATGTTATCAAAGGTCTAAAAAGGGGATCAGCCCCTGGACCAGATGGATTCTCCGTCCCATATTATAAAACATTCTCTCCCATCCTAGCACCCTATTTAGCCAAATGGTTTAACAGCAAGCAGAAAGGGACCCGGTTGACGCTCAGCTCAATTTAGCATATGTATCAGTTATACCAAAACCCGATAAGGACCCTAGAGAGGTTGGAAATTACAGGCCAATCTCCCTCATTAACAATGACTTAAAAATATTGACTAAGGTATTGTCCAGTCACCTAGCTTCTTTTATCAATCTTTACATACATAAAGATCAAGTAAGTTTTATACTGGGGCGACAAGGCCCCGACCAAGTGCGTAGAGCGATAGACATTATCTCTATACTTCAATCAGGGTGGTATGGGAGCCCCCGTCAAGAAGAGATGCTGCTATTGCTCGACCTCCAAAAAACTTTTGATTCTGTATCCTGGCCCTTCCTTTTCTCCACTCTAAAACAATGGGTTTTCAGAGACAAATTTTTAGGTATCATGGGTGGATTATACTCTGACCCATTGGCAAAAATTAAGCTTCAAGGCCAATACTCAGCCCCCTTTAGAATAGTGAGGGGAACCTGACAGGGGTGCCCCTTGTCCCCTCTGATCTTCACTATTGTATTAGAATCTCTGGCCATCGCAATTCGAGATAACCAAGACATTCAGGGAGTGCAGTGTGGTAGGTAGATCCATAAATGTGCTCTCTTTGCAGATGATCTGCTACTCTTTTTGTCCTCCCCAATTGTCTCTCTCCCTATTCTGTGTAAACTACTGAACGAGTTTGCTAATACTTCGGGTCTCCAAATAAACATGGCCAAATCTCAAACCTTGAACATCTCCCTCTCCATAAGTACAGTTACTCATTTAAAAACATAATTTGGATTCTCCAGGAATGAATCCAGTTAATCTTTCTCCCATGATAGAACACCTATATGAAATTAATTAACCGCCAATGTTTAGGAAACTTGAAATTTCCATTGTCTATTCTAGATACGAGAAGCCTGACTGGGTCACTATAGAAAAACAAGCTGCTCCCTCCTATACCTTAGACTTCCTCCTCTGGATGCCCCCACATTCTAGGCCACCAATTTTATCCCCCACATTGTCACATTCCCTTTCCCTATGAGACAATCTGAGGACGAACCCTTTACTGACCTCAAAAATACAACCCCTGGATCACATCTTTCATAACCCTAAATTTCCCCTGGACATGTACATAAGGGTGTTTGGATGGTGGTTAAATAAGGGAATGTATCACATAGGACATTTTTATTCCTCTATGGGACCATTGACATTGACATTGAACCACTGTGTCAGCAAACTTAAGCTACTGCAATCTGTTTACTCTCAAATGATTCCTTGTTTGGTGGGAGTGTCCCCTCCTGAACACAGTATGAGCCCAATAGGGGTGTCAAGGAGAATGGACACCCACACCAAGGTTCTACTGTTTTTGAACTCAATAAGCTTGATTATGATAATAACCCTTAACAGTCCGGTTGGACGAGACCTGTTAGAATTTGTGTTTGTTAATCTAAAATTATACCGTATTACATTTGCTTTTTGTCATACAACATGCAAAATCTCAATAAAAATATATTGAAATAAAAAAAATATTCAAATTTCATATAGGTACAGTGTTGTATGACCGCACAATTTTCATTCACATGCAACAGCACTGGAAGCTGAAAATTGGCCTGGGCAAGAAGAGGGTAAAAGTGCCCAGTAGATGAGTAGATGCCCAGTAGATGAGACTATGTCAGCTAAATAAACAATAAATATGTCAAACCCTAAAACTGTGTGCATCTAAGAAACAAAAAAAACATAGTGCCCCAAATTGACAAAACCTTAAAAACCTTTATGGCTCATTAGATTAGAGTTAACAGTAAGCAAAGGATTTGAATAGTTAATCTCACTTTGGCATACATAGGGACACCTAAAAGGTGTTGAGCAACAACATTCAACATTTAGAAAGACACGTGCATCATATCTGTTCATAGGAGTTGTTCCTTTAAAATGTTTTCCTTTTTCAGTATTTTATTACCTTTACTTTTTTGTGTTTTTATTTTTTTTTTATTTATACGAAAGCACATATGGATTGACAGGTTTCCTTTATCTTTAATCTCTTTTTATTAAGAATTCAACATATTTAAGTACAGAGGAACAACATACATGACACACTATAGAAAAAGAGGCAGGTCCATGTAAGGTAAACAGATATATATTAATATCTGTAGGTGGTGTATATCCAATCAATTGACATCATTAATGGCCTATTTATAATGTGTATTGAGGAAAGAAACAACAGCCCTTGTTTCAGGACCTAACAAAAGACATACTGGGTAAAGAAATACACATTAACCAGATGAATGACAGTAAGGTTATCGGAAATAATATGAAAAAAAGTCAGATGTTCACATGCGCATATCCTTTGGAAGACTGTTTTTGATGCCCTATGCCAAATCCTCTTAGGAATATGGAAAATAAGAACATGTGAAAAAGGACAATCAGAGAGGAAAAAAGCCTTCAGGGGTAAAAAATAAATAAAATACAAATATATAAAAAAGGGGACTGAGGGAGGGAAAGAGATGAAGGAAGGAAGAGAGCCAGTGTAGGGGCAACCCCTCATGACTGGATCCCAGGGATGGTTTTACAGTTAAACCTTTGTGGAGATAAAGAAGGCAAAATTAGAAGAGAAACAGAAGCAATTCCAAGCAGTCTGTATGAGATTCCGATTTATCCTCCTCTCCGGCAAGCATGCTTTCAATATACTCAATGTTGTTCAATTCACAAACCCAGGCAGCTAGAGATGGGGGTTTAGACTAACGCCAACATCTGGCAATGACAGACAGAGCTGCCGTCAAAAAGTGTCTAATCAAACTCTTCTTAAACTGTTTGTAGGCAGCATAGAGAACTGTAATTTGGGGTTGGTTGGGGTATTTATTCAGAGTGTCATATAATTGCAGTATTTTGTCCCAAAAGGGAACAATGCTTAAACATTTGGACATTTTCACTTAGGGGTGTACTCACTTTTGTTGCCAGCGGTTTTGATATTAA
Source organism: Glandirana rugosa (assembly GCA_018402905.1). Classification (NCBI taxonomy): domain Eukaryota; kingdom Metazoa; phylum Chordata; class Amphibia; order Anura; family Ranidae; genus Glandirana; species Glandirana rugosa. The sequence continues at coordinate 1,260,776 of BLSH010411801.1, forward strand.
TGGCTGTGTGTTGAGTTATTTTGGGGGACAGCAAATTTACACTGTGATAAAAGCTGCACACTCACCACTTCACATTGTAGCAAAGTGTAATTTCTTCAGTGTTGTCACATGAAAAGCTATAATAAAATATTTACAAAAATGTGAGGGGTGTATTCACTTTTGTTAGATACTGAATATCTGTAATGATTACTTATCTCTCTCCAAAGCTCTAAGTGTCATTTCTCTCTGGATAACTTCTCAGAAGTGACTCATGCTGATAACAGAGGAAGGAAGCCAGACACAAGAGATACATTTTATGTCGGGGAGGAGAGCTCAGCAAGCAGCTTGTCTATTCACAACACAGTTCTGCTGTGTGAAGGGGGGGTGTGTTCCTTTTCTCCAATCGGCTCT
>BLSH010411801.1:1261175-1277331 GCA_018402905.1 Glandirana rugosa
CGGTGAGAGTTCCCTCGTGTACCGATGTACGCATTCTTCGAGGACGTGTAAAAACCCGATGTTCTAAGAGTCGAAAAAAAAAAAAAGTGTACGTAAAACGATACAAAAAGAGTGAGTATGTCGTTAACGTCGTTTAAACGTAACGCAAACGGTAATTTCACCAAGATTTCGGATGTCTAAAAAATGGAATTTCACCAACATTTGGGAGTGTATTTGGGTCAATTCACTTGTCGGAGTCTACTATCTGTCTCTACTTTGTTTAGGAGGATGTTTCCAAAATGAACAATAGATGTCAGAAGAGAAGGGATTTGGGGAAGTTTTCCCGTCTTAGGACAATATTAGAAAAAAGTAGACAGTCCTCGTGTCTCCTCCCCCGCCTCTCCGACGCCAATATCACACACTCTCGGCTAACCTCTCTTCCTTGTGTGGGGGGGGGGGAAGTGTGTCGTCTTGACACAACACTTATCTGTTCGACGAACGACTCGAGAGGAGGGGCTGTATTTTACATAGAGAACACAGACCGAAGGAAGGAGACAATAGTCGTACTCAGTGAAGACTCTTCATCTCCAATCGGCTCTCACACACTATAACCGCAGCCTCTCCGCCCCCTCCTCTGTGCTCCTGACAGATGAAAAAAGATTATAACAGGATTCTGCCCTTTTGAAGGGGTTTAGGGAAGAGAAGACTGTAGATAACAAGTAAAACCTTTGTAGGAGGATTTGTTTCATCTCTGTCTATCATCTGAGGCTGTTCACTTAACTGGGTTTATGTGAGGGTTTACAACCACTTTAAGGTAAAAAATCTGTAGGCTTTAGAACCACTTTAATGGCAAACGCAATGCAAATTTGCTGCAATTGCTGTATGAGTGAGAAAAACATAGCAAAATGCATGTGAAAAAAAAAAAAAGCTGAGAATCTTGTAGCCCAAAAATGTGCAGGAGCTTCTTACGCATGTAGCCATGTGCTCCCTTGAGAGTGGCTGGTAGTAGTGGTTCACCTGATAGCTGACCTCAATTGCACCATATATCACACATCCAGAGACACTGACCTGACTGGCTCTTGTTTTTGTTGTTTTATTTGGGGATATAACTTGGATGTGGATAAGGGGTAACTCTGGGATGCCCAAAGAATTATGGTACAAGGATTCCATATTCAAGCCTGTATATTCACACTTCACTGCAGACTCTCCCTTTGCAGACTATTGCTCCTCTCAACTCTCCACCACTTCCCTTGCTGATTGTTTCTGTTACAGTTCTCTCACTACAAAGAACTCACAGCTTTACACTTCTTTGCTTCTCTCCAGCTCAGAACTTAGTTTCCAGCCTGAAAGGAAATTTATCAGGCTTCTCTATACCTTTCTCTTCGCTGCGGTTAGCACATGGTGAGGCCTACCCTGTTCCAGCAGGACCTCAGGAATACCTATTACAGGCCAGGGATCACGGGCCCCTGAATGTGCAGTAAGTACTTTAGTGCTAACCGGGCCTTGATGGACTACAACTCCCAGCCCATCCTCTTTCAGGTCCATTGACCTGCTCTCTGGTAGTGACTCTCCTTTCCCTTGACTGGCTCCCAAGGCTCCCACAGACTGTCCACCATTCCTCTGCCAGCCTGCTCCAGCACTTTCTCCTCCAGTCCCAGGGACTGTCACTCACCGCACCGGTGGATACTTTAAAGTCTCTCACTCCTCCTGTAGCACTTCAGCTGTTCTCCTGTTGCACTTGTGCCGCTCCAGGAATCAATCTCCTTCCTGGCTGCACCCGAACCCCCAGGCCCCAAGGTCACTCTCCCCAGACCGGGGCAACCTCCCGGGTAGGGGCCTGCACCGCAGTGCCTCTGCTACATCTCCAGACTTCCACCCGACACTATTCCTCTCAGATCGGGCTGACTGAGTATTTAAGGAGGCCTGCTCTCTGCCAATCCTGCTTTGGGATTGGTAAGGGCTCCTTAGAATACTCCAGATGGCTCCACAAAAATGTAGATTGGGTAGAGTGTAGCATGAAAGCGCAATTGTCATTCAAAGTGTGACAGCGCTGAAAGCTGAAAATTGTCCTGGGCAGGAAGGGGGCTAAAAGTACCCTGTATTGAAGTGGTTTAATGATAAACAATTCTGCAAAATTCTTTATGTGCAAATGTGTTTCACTCACCATACAAAAAACATCTTTGGAAATGGATCCATCATCTTTAACAGGATACATTTTTCAAAGCACTGTAAGCGTTCTGAATTCTACATCAATGTGCTTCAACTGTTATCCACCACCGCCTTCAGAAAGGCTCACTCACCAGATGGGATAGACCTCAAATTGCATAGGTCAGGTGCACATTTTTACCATTATCGCCAGACCTCTTATAGAAAAAAAAAATCATCCAGATAGAGATAACTGATTAAAGCATAAAGGTTTTCTTTTCTATCATTCCAACTCCATCTCCATAACGTCTCTCAAGGAAGGATATAAATATAAATACATACCTGTAGAGTAATACTACTTTATTTTTAAAAAATTGAATAAAAGACTTAAAGTTGTGCTTACATTACAAGTGCACCAAGCACTATGATAACCAAAATGCATAATGCCATCCGTATAGGGTCACAAAGTAAAACAAACATCTCTGGCTGCCTTGGGTTCTATTGGTGGTAAATGCCAGGCTTGTCCCTACACTCAGGTAGGTACCATGATGTCTCCTGCTTAAACTTGTTCTATGCATTTCGTCAAATGACTTCATCAGGAGAATAAGCAGGGTGTAGCATCACAGCACAATATACCGCCCGCCAGCAATTAATTCCTTCACTACCGCCAGCAATTAAGTCTTTCACTACTGCAGTAGCGACAGACACAATATTATGGCACCACTTAAAGGACTAAAATATTGTATCTCCTGCTACTAACTGAAGATCCCTGGCTTTATGTATGTCCTCGTTCCTCCAACACTGTGATCTCTCTTACATTAATCCTCCATAACTCCTCATTGGTGTCCTTCTGGTGTATTCTTTATAATAACTTTAAAGGTGATCTCTGGGTAGATATAAACGACACAAATTGTTGTAGTTCTATAACGATTAATACATCATTAAATATATTTTTAAAAGCAATCCATTTGACCTGGTATTAGCCTATTGCAATCCCTGTAAAGCAGAGCTGGAGTGTGAGATGAAGAAGCAGCCACAAGGACCCAATCAGTTCATGTGCTAACAAAAAGCATGGCAATAGGAAAAGAAAGAAGAGTGACAGAGGAAGAGCACTGTGCTGCTTCTTTTTTAATTGTCCAATCACAGGCTGGGGTGGGGTTGAGTGATGCTGGCTATCAGAGTGAGGACATCTAGAGGCAGAAAAAAAGCACTGCAGGGTAAATCTTTGGATTGAAGTTGAATACTGGTAACTGGTTATATTATTTTATCTTTTAATGAGCTATTTATTATTATCTATTATTTGTATCTATTACTTTGACTGGCATCCTGCTTTCACCCTCCTTTTGATTATTTTTGATCCCTCATAATGACTATGTGCAGACCCAAAAGTGCATTTATCCAACAGCACCCTGGAGTGATATAAAAAGCATCAGCTGATTTAAAGTGATAACAAAGGTTATTTATTTTATTACTTTTTTTTATTATTAAAATGAAAAAGATATCATACTTGCCTGCTCTGTATAATGATATTGAACAGAGTGGTCCTTTACTTCTGTCCCCACTGACGTTCCTGCTCCCCCTTCTTCTGTGTGCCCCCACAGCAAGCCAGGTGCCAGGGGGGCACTCATGCAGGAGTACTCTTTAGCCATAGAGATACACAGCACCAGGAAGCCACTCCCCTGCTTCTAATTGTAAGACTAGAGAGAGAAGGGAGCAGTGCTGCAGTTAGAACAGTGCTGAATCAGTGACTCAGTCAGGTAAGTGTTTATGGAGGAGTGTGTGTAGATAAGGCAGTGGGGAGTTTTTTTTACCTTATTGCAAATTATCTAGTAAGGTTAAAAAAAAAACATTTTTAGTTTAGAATCACTTTAAAGTGATTCTAAAGGTACATTTTTCTTTTTTTCAAAATAACAAGCATGTTATACTTACCTGCTCTGTGCAATGGTTTTGCACAGAGCAGCCCCAATCCTCTTCTTTTTGTTTCCCCCACCGGCGGTCCTGCCCCCCCCCCCCCTCGCTGGGTGACCCCAATAGCAAGCCTCTTGGGAAATGCACACAGAATGTTTTTACCTTAATGCATAACATTCATTAAGGTAAAAAACTAAATAAACCTTCTACCTTTAGAATCACTTTAACTCACAGATAAAAGCTGAAGTGGCATAGTGCAAAAATGTACACAGAGTCTGAACAAAGGCATTTTAGACAGATAAAATGCAAATATGATAATAAAAGATTACATTTAAATAATATTAATAACAAACTGAAATCTAGCGTATTGTTCATTAGCATCCAAGCATGAAAAGTTAGAGATGTTAAAAAATAGTCAATTGACATAAGGCATTTTAAATTGTGCCCCTGTGTTTAACCCCTATTCTGTATTGTACATTTTAATAGATTTATACTCCCAGATTGTCCTTCCATGTGTTTGTTACTGTGGTCTGGTATTTGAAATTACTGTCTTACTGGAGTGTTATATTAATTTTCATTTATTTTACAATGGTGGTAGTTCAGTCTTTTGCACAATTTGTGGTTCATTTGATAATTGTAATGTTAATTTTCATAACACGTCACAGGAAGCACCCTCATGGCTAACAGAAGACAAAATCAGAAATAGACTTGGAAAACTTAACATATATAAGTCACCAGGACCAGATGGCTTACACCCAAGGGTCCTTAAGGAACTCAGCCAGGCGATAGCCAAACCATTGTTCCTAATTTTTATGGAGAGTTTATTGACTGGAATGGCTCGCCCTAATTGGAGAAAAGCCAATGTGGCACCAATATTTTAAAAAGGAGCAAGATATACAGTGTATCCCTGCGGAACCACAGACCAGTCGGCCTAACATCAATAGTCTGTAAGCTATCGGAGGGGATGAAAAAGGACTATTTAGTAATGAAAAAAGGACTATTTAGTAATGAAAATTGTATCATTATCACACCATATTTGCACAGCGGTCTTACAAGTGCATTTTTTTTGAGAAAATACAGTTTTTTGAATTAAAAAATAAGACAACAGTAAAGTTAACCCAATTTTTTTTCTATATTGTGAAAGATATTGTTACACTGAGCAAATTCATACCCAAGATATCATGATTCAAAATTGCGCCGGTTCATGGAATGGCGACAAACTTTGAAACTTAAAAATCTAGTGTTAGGATTATTGCTCTCACTCTAACGATTGCGGTGATACCTCACATGTGTAGTTTGGACACCGTTTTCATATGTGGGTGCAACTTACATATGCATTCGCTTCTGCCCGCGAGCTCGGCAGGACAGGGCGCTTTACATTTTTTTTTTCTCATTTATTTTACTTGTTATTTTTTATTTTAACACTGTTCATTAAAAAAAAAAATTGGGTCACTTTTATTCCTATTACAAGGAATGTAAACATCCCTTGTAATAGGAAAAAAGCATGACAGGACCTCTTTAATGTGAGATCTGGGGTCAAAAAGACCTCAGATCTCACATTTACATTTAAATGCAATAAAAAAAGTATTTAAAAAAAAAACTCCCCTTTAAGACCTTTGGGCGGAAGTGACGTTTGACGTCGCTTCCGTCATCCAATGGTATGAGCCGAGTGGGGGGCCATCTTTCCCTCACTTGACTCCATGCCTCACAGGAGAGGGGACCTGATTGTGTCTGCCGCTACCGACGGATCCGGTAAGTGGCGGAGACCACTGGGGAGCGGCGGGAGGGGGGGACACCTCTGCCACCGCCGATAAAAGTAATTTTGCGGCGAATCCGCTGCAGAGACCACTTTTATCTGAAAGTGGACCGCCCGCTGTTTAGAAAAATACCAGGGTTATGGCGGCTATCTGCTGCCATAACCCTGGTGTTTAACGTCAAACAGCTGACATAAAACGACTGCGGGCGGTCCATAAGTGGTTAACCTTCTGGGAAGAAGTGAGCTGCCATCTAGATAAAGGAAGGCATGTAAATGTGATGTATCTGAATTTTGCAAAGGCATTTGATACAGTCCCCCACAAACGTTTACTATACAAACTAAGGTATGTAGGCATGGGCCAAAGGAAGAGTACCTGGATTGAAAACTGGCTACAGGGGCGAGTCCAAAGGGTGGTGCTAAATGGGGAGTACTCGGAATGGCCTGGTGTAGAAAGTGGGGTCCCCCAAGGATCTGTCTTGAGACCAATCCTGTTTAATTTATTCATAAACAATCTAGAGGATGAGATAAACAGATCAAGCTCAGTATGTGCTAAGTCTTGCTAAGCTAAGCAGGGCAATAACTTCTAGTCAGTATGTGAAAAACTTACAAGAAGAACTGAACAAAATAATGGGTGGGCAAGTACATGGCAAATGACCTTTAATGTTGAAAAATGTAAGGTAATGCATTTGGGTGCCAAAAATAAGAATGCAAGTTACTCGCTAGGGGGAGATCCTCTGGGGGAATCTAGGCTGAAAAAGGACCTGGGGGTCCTAGTAGATGACAGGCTCAGCAATGACATGCAATGAAAGACAGCTGCAAGCAAAGCCAGCAGAATACTGGCAGGCATTAAAAAGGGGATTAACTCCAGAGATAAAACGATAATTCTCCCATACTATAAGACTCTGGTCCGGCCACATCTTAAGCATGCTGTCCAATTCTGGGTACCAGTCTTCAGGAGGGATGTGCTGGAGCTGGAGAGAGTCCAGAGAAGGGCAACAAAGCTAATTAAGGAACTGGAGGACCTCAGCTATGGTGAAAGACTACAAGCATTGAACTTATTCTCTCAGGAGAGGAGGCGCTTGAGAGGGAATATGATATCAATGTATAAATACCATACTGGTGGCCCTAGCATAGGGAAAAAACTTTTCAGTGCAAGGGAATTTAAAAAGACACGCGGCCATTCACTAAGATTAGAAGAGAAGCGGTTTACCCTTAAGTTGCGTAGAGGGTTTTTTTACTGTCAGAGCGGTAAGGATGTGGAATTCTCTTCCACAAACAGTGGTATCAGCAGGGAGCATTGATAATTTCAGAAAACAAACATACAGGGGTATATGATGTACTATTGACATAAGCACACACACACACATCATAGGTTGAACTGGATGGACTTGTGTCTTTTTTCCTCCTCACCAACTATGTAACTAGTGTATAGGTGCTTTTTTTGTGGTAGATTTTTGCTAGGAAAGGCAAATTTAGTCAGGCCTGACAAAACAGGCCTGAATGTTTTGATCTGGCAGGGGAGTGGCCCAGGGAGAGCTGGAAATTGCAGGAAGGAACACCCCTTGGTCACTCCTCCCCTTTGTTTCCAAAAGGTTCTGGAAAAGGGGATGGAATAGGAGGTGTCACTTTCTGAAGTATGTTAAGGAGCCCTGAGCAAGCCCCAACCTGGATTGGTAGGGGGCAGGCCTCCTTAAATACTGTGATCTGCCCAGCTGGAGGGAGGAGAGTGTCGGGTGGAAGAGTGGAGATGTAACTGAGGTTACGGAGGCCTCACCTGGGAGCTCCCAGTCTGGGGGGGGCGACTTGAGGCCTGGTGGCTCGGGTGCAGCAAGGAGAGAAGTTGGATCCTGGAGTGGCACAAGGGAGCAGGAGAGCAACAGAAAGGCTACTGAAAGACTCTTTAAAGGATCCACTGGTGTCGGTGAGTGACAGACCCTAGGACCTGGACAGAAAGGCTGGAGCAGGCTGGGAAGAGAGAGTGGCCAGTCAGGGGAAGGAGTGTCACTGGACATTGAGGTAAGCCGGAGTGGCCTAGAATATGATGGGCTGGGATTAGTAGTCCATCGGGACCTGCCTAGCACAATCATACTTAGCTACACCCTGAGGGCCCGTGGCCTTACAATCCAAAGCCCGTGGCCCTTGCCTGTAATGGGCGGTCTGGAGGACCTGCTGACACAGTGCAGGCCTCATCATGTGCTAGCTAGGGTGGAGGAAGAGGCAATGGAGGCCTGATAAATTTCCTTTCAGTGAAGAAACAAGTTTTGCGCAGGAGAGAAGTACAGTACTGTAACGGTCAACAAGTGTCAGTGCTGGAGGAAGAAGGAGAGTGTATACGGAGCTGTATACAGTTTGGTCTTATAATCCTTGATTCTTTGGGCATCCCACAGTAATCCCTTTCCCTATCCAAGTTTATTCCCTCAATAAAACAACAAAACAAAGTACCGGCCTGTTCCATGACTCCGGATGCATGGAAGATTGTGTGATTGAGGGCAGAGTGACAGGTGAACCACAACTACCAACCACCCGTAAGGGGGCCATTGGCTACACTAACTATGTCATTTTCCTCAATTAGATCTCTTTGGAGAGGCAGCTTGTTCACAATATCAGGTATAAAAAGCTTTATGATACTCCATGATGTGACAGTATCAAAGCGAGTTCCGTATTTTTATTTATGTGGGCACATCTTTCATCCCTTGTTTCTGCATTAAAAATATCCCTGCTAGAGTTGTTGGTCTGGTCAAAGCTGTTCTGTAAATGATTTGTAAGAGATCAGAGGTAGATCTGGGAATAGTGACTTTAAACAACAGATTTCATTGAATGCGGGTTGTGGTCTTTGTTTCTTGGGGTATTTAATAAAATAACCTGTACTTTGCTTATTCAGGACAAAGTCCTTCCTGGCCTCCCCTTACCAAATCCTTTCCCTATTGGAAAAAGCTTCATTCAGACTATAATCTGGTCTGCTCAAAGCTTACACAAGGCAATTTATGAAATTAGAACACTTCCAATTTGCAAGACCTCTCAAGAATTTGTAGTACTGTATATTTTAAAAAATCAAGAAAAACAAAACCTGAATGCAGTGATAAAATGGGACATGGATCTCGGTGGTTCTCCAGAAAGAAGAAAATAGAAGCCTACTATTGCTAAACAGACTATCTAATTTTACCGTACCAAGCAAAATAATACAATACATAGATGCTACCTGATACACTAAGACCTCATCAAATTTAACCCACGGGCTACTCCTGTACATATTAAAGGGAATTCTGTTCAATTGAGGGACATTATAAGCAGTAGCACATGTGGCTAACCTGCTCCTAATACAAATGACAATAGAAGAAATCTGACAAAATTCCCTCAATTAAAAAAGGGAAACACCTTCATGGTTACATTAAACTAATATAAAAAAAAACAATATTATCCCAGCCAAAATAAAATGTCAATCCTTTACAAGTAATTAGATCCTTGGCTTAAGCAATAAAACACTACTTAAACCAATATGTATCTCTAAATCTTCTTGCAAATTCTAGCTCAAGAATTTATTTTAAAAGGTGCAATGTACATGTAATATCATCATTTTTGTATGTGGATGTACGTTAAAATGATTGCAAAGGTTCCTTAAAAAAAATAAATAAAAAATAAACCTGTTGAACTTACCTGCTCTATGGAATGGCCCCCAACCTTCCTCTTCTGGGACCTTCACCAGCATACTGGACTCCTCCTCCTCTTTGTGTGCCATCATAGGAAGACTCTTCCTATGGTGGTACATGTGCAGGCTCGATCCCAAGCCGTGCCGTGTGTGTCTATTCACTGCCCCCCCCCGATCCCTCGTCACTGAATTTGAATGACAGCAGCAGGAGCCAATGGCTTCCGCTGATCTCACCGAGTACAGTGAGAAAGGAGAGAGAGAGCAGTGCTGCTGCTCTCGGGCACAACAATGGATCAAGATCAGGCTCAGGTAAGTATTTGGGGGGGGGGGGGGGTTTACCTTAATGCAGGAGAGAGTAAAAAAAACGGAAGCCTTTGCAATCACTTTAACTTAGAAAAACATAATTTCAGGTGTTGAACTCACAAGGTTGTTGACTGGAAATATGGCATTACTCAATATTCTGTGACTCTTTTCATGTAAAACTATTCTGTTTTGTATATTTGAGTACTTTAACGCTGAATTATTAAAAAAAAAAGAAAGCTTACCTAGGGTTAGAGACCACTGCAAATAATTCTGTGGCTAAAAAGGGCTGCCATACAACCCACACTTTTTATTTATTCAGAGTGTGCATTTAAATATTTTAATATGGGTATTTCTGCCTTGTGTTCTGTGGTTCCATCCTCTGACCCCTATGTCACTAAAGGATGCAACAGTGACATAGAGATAGGAGCAGGGGCAGCCCATTCATTAAGGGCGCACGGGCACCCTCCCCCCATCCTCACCACCCCCTATGCTAAATGTATAGTTTCATGCATTGCATGAATCTATCCACGGCCGTTTCAGGATGCCGGACGCATCTGCAGGGGGGTTCAAAATAGAGTGGACTCGGAGCGCAGAGCATCGCGCTCGCAGCCCACTCACGTGCGTTAGAAAAGCATATAAATATTTGCTTTTCTAACACTGAATTGCCTCTCCGCCAATCAGGAAGCGTGGGTATGTTACCCATTTCCCGATTGGCTGTGAAGTTAGGTGATCCTATTGGACGCCTTTCTCGGAGGAGGAGGAGAATGCGCAGCCAAAGCCAAGCATGCTTCCGCTCACCGGGCGCCAATGCCCGCCTGCCCATTTCCTATATATGATGCTGTATACCCCTATCTGGTGATGCTGTATATTCCCCTATCTGGTGGTGCTGTATACCCCTATCTGGTGATGCTGTATATACCCCTATCTAGTGATGCTGTATTTACCCCATCTGGTGATGCTGTATACCCCTATCTGATGATGCTGTATATACCCCTATCTGGTGATGCTGTATATACCCCTATCTAGTGATGCTGTATTTACCCCTATCTGGTGATGCTGTATACCCCTATCTGGTGATGCTGTATACCCTATCTGACAATGCGGTGTACCCTATCTGGCGATGCTGTATACCCTATCTGGTGATGCTGGGCTGTATACTCCTGACACAAGGGGTGGAATCTATAAGGGGTGGGACTTATGAGAAGTGGGAAGGGTCAAAGAGGAAGGGTGGGGTCTGGCACCCCCCATCCTAAAATTTCACCAGCCGCCACTGAGTAGGAGGATGGTACCTGGTTTGCGGAGGGGACACAAGCATCTGACATTACCAGTAGGGTCTAAAAAACTAGAAAGGATGCAGTGCTGGAACAGAAGAAAAGTATGAGGCACTGGTCACTTGAAAGGGTAATATAAATATGGTGGCAAGATATAGCTTTAAAATAATTACTAATGATTTGATAATTATAAGATAGCTTTTGCAGCTGCTCTTTGCTTTTACTTCTAGTGGAAAGTCCAGAAGTCTCTTAAAATGATCATTAATCATCATCAATACCTGACTATCTAAAATATACTAAACACCGTGCTGATGATCCCAAATCCAAAAGAATTATAGCTCTCAATCGTGCCGCTACTTTAGATGATAAGACATAAAAATAAGGTGAAAAACGCCAGTTAAATCATAGTATTTCTCAGCAGCGCATCTAATTTAAATAATAATTATACCATGCGATAAATTGCAATAAAAAATCAAGCAGTGCACAAAAGAATGACATTCCATCAAAAAATGTTTCATAAAAGTTAAGTACATAAACTCAAAAAGAAGTGTCCATCATAGTCCAAAAGAATCCAATAAAGTGAACATGTGCAATATAAGGTGCTTCGCTCATAGACTCAAGAAAAAATCAAATATTTCCGCCACCAGTATTCCAATATACTCAGTGGTCACCCATAGGAATAAAGCTTACCAGAAATAACCTTTCAAACAGCATGTCAAGCCGTGCTCTTTATCCAGACCTCAGCCGTTGTATTATCACAGGCAAGTTACCACTCAGATAGGGAGACAAAGCATAGAACTCTCATAGTGATCCCTTGTGAGCAAGTCTGTAATGACTAAGGCTCCATGCACACAGGACTTAAAAAAACAGCCAAAAAACATCAGTAGCTTATCAGGGATGTTTTCAGCTTTTACCAGCGTTATTTTACCGCTGTTTTTTCAAATGTTTTCCCGTTTTTAAAGGGCCAGCTTTTTTTTTTTCTTCAATTGGTCTAAAATGTCCAAAAACTTTAAGGATTGACGGTTTTGAGTGTTTTTGAGCGGTTTTGGGCGGTTTTGGACTTTTTAAGTGTTTGAACGTTTTTACAGTCCAAAAAAACCCTCAGCTCTTGGGGTTTTTTTTACAACTCAAAAACGTCACTGCTAAAAACAGTTGATAACAGCCTATGTGTGCATTAACACATAGGATAACATGATGGAGGGTTTATTGACTGTAGAAAAAAACAGCTGCTGTCAAAAAATGTCCTGTGTGCATGAGGCCTTAACGTTAGGGGAATAACTATACGGCAACTTGAGAGGAGGCCGCATGCCCATCGCTTGGCGGATCGGATTATGAAACGGGGACATCACAGCCTATGAGTAACTATTGCTCTGTTTGTTTTTAATCAATGTAAGCGCATAAAGTTTTAGAATAAAAGGATCCATTTTTTAAGACAATATTGCACTATGAGAGTTCTATGCTTTGTCTCCCTATCTGAGTGGCAACTTGCCTGCGATAATACAACAGCTTTCATAATTTTTATGAAACATTTTTTGATGGAATGTCATTCTTTTATGCACTGCTTGATTTTTTTATTGCAATTTATTGCATGGTATAATTATTATTTAATTTAGATGCGCTGCTGTGAAATACTATGATTTAACTGGCGTTTTTCACCTTATTTTTAATACCTGACTATCGCCACCAACATCTGACCAATGACCAAAGACCACATCACTTGCACCTTTTCTATTATAAATAATAATGTCGATTATCAAATAAATTGAGACAATTCCTGCATACGCTTGTTGTCTGTTCTGATCTCCTATACTGCAGTATATGTCTTTGAAGTAGATTGATGAACTGTGGACAGGCAAGCTGTACCTGTACTTCCAAAGAAATCCACAACATAAGAATTCTTATACTAAAGGGAACTGGCATTTTGATTTGTTTAACCACTCCAGGTCCGCGCTATAGCGGAAGTACGGCTCCAGCGCGGACCTGAAATGCCCGGAGGACGTCCATGGACGTCCTCCACTGCGCACGCTCCAGGCGCGCTCCACTGCGCGAGCGTGCCCGTGGGTCGGGCGGACTCGATGTCCGCCCGAGACCCGGCGATCGCCTTTAGGAGCCTCAGAACGGGGAACCTTCCCCGTTCTGTGACAGGGGACATAACAGATCTACTGATCCCTGTCACTGGGATCAGTTAGATCTGTTATGTCCCGGCCAGCCCTGCCCCCCCCACAGTTAGAACACACCCAGGGAACATATTTAACCCCTTCACTGTCCCCTGCAGGTTAACCCCTTCACTGCCAATGACATTTACACAGTAACCTGTGGACATTTAAATTTCTGATCGCTGTATAAATGTCATTGGTCCCAAAAAAGTGTAAAAAATGTCCGACATGTCCGCCCCAATATCGCAGTCCCGATAAAAATCGCAGATCGCCGCCATTACTAGTAAAAAAAAAAAAAATAATAAAAACGCCATAAATCAATTCCCAGTTTGTAGACGCGATAACTTTTGCGCAAACCAATCAATATACGCCGTTTTTTTTTTTTACCAAAAATATGTAGAAGAATATATATCGGCCAAAACTGATGAATATTTTTTTTAATGGATTTGTACTTTAGCAAAAAGTAAAAAATATTGTTCTTTTTTGCAAAATTGTCGCTCATTTTTTGTTTATAGCGGCGATCAGAAATAACGCAGAGGGGATCAAATACCACCAAAAGAAAGCTCTATTTGTGGGAAAAAAAGGACGCAAATTTTATTTGGGTACAACGTCGCACGACCGCGCAATTGTCATTCAAAATGCGACAGTGTTGAAAGCCAAAAATTGGTCTGGGCAGGAGGGGGGTTTAAGTGCCGGGTAAGGAAGGGGTTAAAGACAGGGTAGGGTCTCTTTAACGCTATTCTGGCGAATGTATTGTGGCATTTCTAGACAGCACATTTAAGAGTTAGCCATTATCCTCCTCTAATATTTTTGAAAAAATAGTTGTCTTTTGGCTTTCAAATTCATGATAACTGTCAGCAAATAAAATAAATCCAACGTGTTAAAAAATTTCTAACAATGTTTTATACTTATGACAATGACATTCCTCTGTTTTGTTACACAGAATCTAGGTTCGCATTTGCTGAATTGTTACCCAACTCTACAAAAAAGCACGGCCATCGCATGGCTAGTTTTGCAATCTCCAGCAGGGAAGGATTTTCAGCCTCTTTATCTGAAGAAGCCGAGATTTATTTAATCTCACCTCGGAAGAAGAGTTCAGTGCAGTTATTTTCTGTTCGTCTTATTTAATATTGTTTTCATAAATCTTCATCTATTTCCAATCATCCTGAATGATCCAACTACTTAGCTTATGTGTATCACGTTAAGGAATGAACACATCAGCGGAGGGTTGAATTATCCCCAGACCCCTCGGGTGACTGTTCCTTGTACCTAGCTATTCTGTTGTTGTTGTTCAGATGAGTTGAAAATGGTAGGAAAGTCTAAATTGAGATGCCAGAGATGAATAATAGAGTACATTATAGGCAGAATGGCTTTCGCTGTGATTGGATTTAACAATGCTGCAGATAAAATTAAAGCAATTCCATCAAAATGGTATCTGCCTTGTAAATTATAGGAAGATATCGTCAGTGTAATGCTGGACTTGTTCTGTCATTTTAAGTTAACCCTTCTGTAACGAGCCAAGGCGATCCTGGATAATTGGCAGCATATTAGCCATTAAAGTGTATGGAAAATCAAAACCTACTTTTCACTATGTTTGGTTTCATGCCTCATAGTGTACAGTTATCTTAAGCAAGTCATTCCTGGTGAGCGTTTATGGACTGGAGATCCCACCAGTAAAAGCACTTCCTGTTGCAGGCTGACAACTCTAAACAACATTGTCAGTCTGCTGTGTGCACTCCTTCAGTTGGCTGTTGTGCTGCCAATCAAGTCTGGCAGATAGGCTGGCCAAGTCCAAGGACCTGCATGGCAGACAATGCTGCTGCTAACTTTGAGGCAGTGGCTTAGTGTTGTCAGCCTCAGGAAGTAATGTTACTGGCAGGATCTCTAGGTGATGAAGTTTGCAATAAATTCATGAAGAACTATTTGCTTGAGGCTGGGTTCATGTGGGAATTCACACAAAATGATGCATGTTCTCATTCACAAAAACCTGCAAGCCTCCTGCAGACTCACAACAGTGCCTTTAACTACTAATACCACCCCATACACCTTGCTAACACGAGCAAGTTCGCGTGCCAATGCGCATGCTAACAAAGTACCATGCGTTTTGGGGTGGCATGATTTTTAAAAAGGGTCATACACTTCTCTTGTGCATTGTGTGCAAGTAGGCCAGCCCATTAAAATGAACACACCAAATTCTGCAATAACGAGCAAAAATGCACATTCTCCATCACACCTCCATAAATGTGAATGGAGCCTACGAAAATTATATACAGTGGGTCATGATGCCAAGCATACAGAAATATAGATTTAAAGGCATAGCCTAACTTTTGAGTTAGATGGCCCATGCAGGCGAAAGGCCCCAGTATATTACACTGTCCTGTGCCTATAATGTGATATAATTGACACACCTGTTGTCCTTTTCTGACACCCTGAAGCCTGCCCAATATACTCCTATATTATTTACCTTTGGTTGCCCCTACCCAGATAGCAAGGATAACTTGCCAAAAATTTCTGGCAGTGGTGAATTGTAAGTCAGTCAATTTGCTGCACATTTTTACTGGCAAGTTGTACACCTGCAGAGCATTTGAAGCACACATTCTAGTTGACACTTTTCCAATTTGTAGCAAATTTGTGGCAAGTCTCTATCAAGAGCAAAGTTGCAGTGATAAATCTACAGCAAGAGCTCTACAAGTCTACAGCATGAAAATTCAGCCACAGTAACCCCTGTGGTCAGGAGCACAACGATAGGGATGGCAGGGGTTGCGATTGCAACCGGGCCCCATGCTCCATGGGGCCTGTGTGCCTCCCTTGTACACCTGGATAGGAGAGATGTGGGGGCGGCATTTAGAGGAACCAATCTCCTCCATTTTCCTCCTAATGGAGGAGATTGGTTCCTCTATATGCTTCCCCCACCGCCCCTCCTATCCAGTTTACTTGTCTTCTGCTGTTCCCAGGGTCCCTGTGTGCTCCCCCCCAACAAAGCTGCTGTCTT
>BLSH010411801.1:1277341-1289242 GCA_018402905.1 Glandirana rugosa
CTCTATAGTCCCCAGATTTGTTTAGAGTCGGGAGTTAGAGGTAGACACATCGGAGTCGACGCGTCTTACTTACCTGTCCTTATCAACTCGTGTCTCGTGGGTAAGTAAGTCTTTACCTTCATATCATTTTTGACAAATGATACGAAGTCAATACTTACTTTGTTAACCATGGTTAGTGACTGAGACAGGTAAGTCTTTTCCTTCCTCGACCATTTACTGTTTAAATGGCTGGGCAATGGTAGAGAGGTAGTACTGTGTAGAAGATGTCGTTGACCGTCCTCTCTCCTCCCCCCTTCTGTCGTCTAAACACCCCCCTGGTCCCTTCGTGTGCCCCTGGGACCCTTGTCGTCTTCTGTTCATTTGACCTATCCTCCCCGCCACCTCCCCCACCGCCCCTCCTATCCAGTTTACTTGTCTTCTGCTGTTCCCAGGGTCCCCGTGTGCTTCCCTGGTCCCCCCACAAATCTGCTGTCTTCCCCCCTCCTCTCTCCTGCCAGTTGCTGTAGAAGATGTGTCATGATGGAGAGATGGTAACGGGTCGGTAAATTTGTCATTTACCAGCTCCTTCCTTTTCTGAATGGACAGAGTCAGTGATTGGTACCAATTGTTTCATTCATAACTGAAGCATAGTAAACAGTTTTTACTATACTTCCATTTCTGAATGAATGGGTGCTCTGTGCTCAACTATTCCTGTCCATTCATTCTGCGCAGCTGAGGCTACACAGATGGAGATTGAGGGCTGAGATTTGTTTAGACCCCTGATATCTCATCAAAGCCCCCCAACAGAGCTCATAAAAAAATAATAAAAAATAATAAAAAAATTAAATTGTAAAAGAAATAAAATGAAATGGTAAAATAATAATAACATGAAAATAAAAATTAAAAACTACTGACACCAGTGAGGGAACTATCAGGAATACAAAGGTTGCAATTGCGACTGGGTCATGACATTTCACCACCATGGGGCATTTAGAGGGCCCGCTGCAGAACTTGCAAAAGGGTGCCGCTGCGGGACCGTAATAAAGGGACCAGTGATGGGAGTAAAGGGCCAAGGATCAGCAAGAAGAGGGAAGGGCCCTGGCCAGGGGTTAGGGGGCCCTTCATAATTTCTTGCACCGGGGCCCTGAGGGTTCTAGTTACGTCTCTGCCTTTGGTGGAATGACTATTGCACAACATATTTGAACCAGAACTTGCAGCATACTTGCAGAATTTTTGCAAAGAAAGCTGATCTGGAATCATGCAATGCGGACTTGCTTCAATTGTGCAAAAGAATTGTGAAGCCTGACAAGTCTAGCCATAGCTTAGCAAGCCATTTTCAAAATTGTAGCACAATTGCTTGCTATCTGGGTAATAGATTCCAGGACCCATGTCTGCATGGACCATTTTTCTCATAAGGTGGACTATGCCATTAATGTTTATGTACATCCATTATGAGAAAAATATTCAAGTACTAATGCTGACCTCCTATTGAAAAAACTAGATACCTGGCTGACTGTGGATTCAATACTTTCTAAGTTGTTAGCCCAGAACGAGAGTTCAGCCAGTGAAATCGAAGCTCATGATCTGCATTCCTGTTCCAGGCCAGCAATTCAGAATTCTCACCACGGGGTCAGCAATGGCAGCACTCGTATGCCTATCATGACACGTTTCCTTTAAAATACTTCTGTTGTAAGATATTTGTGCATCCGCTTAACAATTGCTTTGGTTATTTTTAAATCGTTCTTTGTAGGTAGGTGTAATCTTTTCTTATAAGAAAGGAAACCGTTTCTGACAGAAAAAAGAGGGATGCCATTGTTGAATGCCTTCTAAAAATTCTAGCTGCCTGACTGCAATGATGATTACATGCTTTTCATTCTTCAAAGTGTTTCAAAAGCTGTTTTGAGTTTTAGAGTAAGGGAAGGGTTAAACATGTAGGCAGGTGCCTACGTCTACTATGCTTTGCATTCCTGTGTAGTGTACCTTTAATAACCTTTCCCTTGTGTGTACAAGTCACTTTCTTTTAAGAGGCCATATATACTGAGGAAGTCAACCTCCTGAGGAAAGTCAAGTCTGGGAATCAACCAGTGATACGTAATCTGTTCTTACGGCAGCGACACACTCAAATAAGACCTGGTTTTGGACAACATTGGAATGGACTCTAATGTAATGATCTTTCTGCAAAAGATATGGGTAGGACCGATACAACATCACTACCAATATACAGCACAGCCAAATCATAGCACAGCGCAGTAATTGTTTGCACTGTAAAGCCATGTGAAAGAGGAGAAATGTTTGTCATTACTGTAATTTAGAACTGTTCAGTAAAAAACACGTTTTCATTCAAGAAAATAATTTGTCTGATCTTTATTCATTAAAGGTGAAGAATATGTGCAGTGTAAAATGTGTAGTTATGGTGCATGCAGAAGAATCGAGGCGTGAACAGTTAAAGTGATTGTAAAGTCTTGTATTTTCCTATAAAAATAACAAACATGTTATACTTACCTGCTCTGTTGCAGTGGATTTGCACAGAGAAGACCAGATCCTCCTCTTCTTGGGTCCCCCTTCTGTGCTCCTGGTCCCTCCCTCCTGTTCAGTGCCCCCACAGCAAGCAGCTTGCTATTGGGGCACTGAGCTGAGTCACAGTTCCCTGTGTCCATTCAGACAGGGAGCCCCAACCCAGCTCTGCCCCCTCTCTCCCCTGATTAGCTAGCTGACTTTGATTGACAGCAGCAGGAGCCAGTGGGTCCGTTGCTGTGTCTCAGGAAGGAAAATCTTGGACAGCTGAGACACATCGCTGAACAGAGAGGGACCTCAGGTAAGTGTTAGGGGGGCTGAGGAGGCTGCTGCACACATAAAGCTTTTTATCTTAATGCATTAAGATAAAAAAAACCTTCTGACTTTACAACCACTCTAAAGTGATTGTAAACCCTCATCTTGTAAAACAATCCATTCAGTTTAAAGTAGAAATGAAAGGAAAAATATTTGTGTATAGATATTAAAAGAAATAATATAAAAACCCTTCCCCCTTTTTTATAAGTGATCACATTCCCTCTGTTCTAAGCTGCATAAGTGCTAGGGGAGGAGAAAAAGCAGCACACTAATCTTGAAAGGCTGTGGGAGGGGGGTGTCAGGACAAGTCAGATCATTGGGGAGAATAGGTTGAATTCCCAGCATAGCTAGAGAACTGACCACCAGAGATTTCACATAAAATAAGCAATGCGTAGCGAACCGGACACTTTTTCATACAAGTACGTGATACAGCACATATCAGGAATATAAAATATTGGGTGTACATAATCTCTAAACCATAATTATCCCTCTTGGTTGGACTGGGAACAAATTAGAACATTACAGATAACTTTTATGATATACATATTATAGGGTATAAGAGTATACAGAGAAGGAAAACCCAGTCAACTGAGAAAGTAAGCTTTGATGCTGGTAAGTGATGGAGACTCTAGTCGTGAGGGGGCAGTTTAGCATTTTCTGCATCTCCCTAAACAGCAGGGTCTCTTTAAAGTGGTTGTATTCCCAAAATCTCATTTTTACCTACAGGTAAGTGTATAATAAGGCTTACCTGTAGGTAAAAACATATCTCCTAAACCTGTACAGTTTAGGAGATATTCCCCTTGCAAGCAGCTTCTGACACCAGCGGTGCATGCGCAGTGATGTCCCGGCGAAAGCCCGGGGGACAGCGCCAGACCTTGCCGGAAACCCTGCCAGAAAGATGGGCTCCCACACGCATCCCAGAAGGATCCCCCAAGGGAAGATGTCAGCTTCCACTGCAGGGACCGTGCAACCCTGACAGCTTCATTCTGAGGTAAGTATTTCATAATGTACTAGTATGTAGTACATACTAGCTCATTATGGCTTTGCCTTACAGTTTTTTTTTGTTTTGTTTTTTACATGAGCATACAACCGCTTTAATGTAGCGGATTGCAATAATGAGTCCTTCTAAGGACCTGAAATTCATGTGGTGCAAAGGCTTGTGGAAAAAAGTATGGTGACTTCCATCTGAGCCCAATGGTCGGAACACGGTGAATGGTGTTGAAAAGTGAGTCAGTATAAGCTGGTGAGGTATGGTGAGTGCTCGGTGTCACTGTCTCAAAAAAATGCTAAATCAGTTTTAAAGATGGGCAAGAGTAGACCTGGACATTGGCAGAGAAAAGAGATGCTATCCTTCTACAGGTGTGAAGAATGTGTAAGGAAGGATAACTGACCCAAAGGCAACACTAATCCATCCTGAAGTTATGTAAAGATAAGGCTGTGGCTAATATCTCACCTCAGTCGCCTCTAGCGGGCGACCTCCCAACAAACACCTGACAGTTGATTTTTGGCTGTCTGCTTCCTGTTTATGAGATTTCAGGACAGGAAATAAAGGGAAGACATAATAGGAACTTAGAGAAAACCTCTACAAATTGAGGTAAATTCCCATATTAGACAGTGTCACCAGAACAAGTGTCCCCATTGAAAGGTTTACCTTCACCTACTGATTTAGTGACAACGTATCTTTTTCTGTTCCAGTGACACCAAGACATATAAAGTAGATAAATCTGCAGGTAGCAACAAAAACCTGACAGATGTTCTTACCCCTTATGCAAAACTAAAAAATAGATTTTGGATATATATTCACATTATGTCCATGACCTGGAAGAAGCAGATGAAGTCACAACACCTTATCTGATTGCCTAATCTGGATCAGTGGCTTGCAAAGGGCTTGCATTCAGAAGATCTGCATAACAGCCAAGCAATAAGCATTTGTAAAAGGAGTCATATTTTCTTTGAATTTTTCTATGTTGTCTTTTTTTTTATATTTGAACAGTTCACTTTTAAGTGGTTGTAAAACCTTACATATAACCAGTGAAGTCACTAGCTTTAGGCGATACAAAGAGATGAAACAAATCCTCCTTCATAAATTGTTCCAGCTTATCTGCAGCCCCCTCTTCTCTACAGCCTCCTAAAGCAAACAGTTTACACAGCATTTTTGATCAACAGAAGTCAGGGGGCAGGGATCTGATGTAACACACTGCATAGCATAACGAGAAGAGCTGAGTGTAATCTGAGACCTGAGTAGAGGGGAAGGATACACCCCCTCCACACAGTCTCATAGGGAAACATGCACAGCTGAAGCTGTCAATCATCCCATAGGGCCATCCCCCAAAATTATTTTGTGCCGGCATAACTGGTCACAAGTGACTCATTCAGGTAGCAGAGGGGAAGAGACTGCATATAGAAATCACACCATGTGCTTTGGATTGAGGCTAGTACGCACTATAGAGGAATATGCTTTGTTCATTTTTCATTTCAGAGGTTTACATCCATTATATATTGCCACCATCCTCTGCACACCAGCTAAAATGTCACAATGGTGGGAGTAGTGGTGGGCAAAGAAGGAGCAGGGTAAGGTTGGTAGACATAAATCACAGCTGTAGTTTCTCAGATCTGCAGCTCTGACAGTGTCATGTTACATTATATGGTGCTGAGCGGTGAAGGTGGAAATTCTGGTCGATTTTAGCAATGTACTGGGGGCAGAAGTAATATTTCATAAAAGGAAATTGTTGCAAACAAAAATCTGGAATCGTAAAAAGAAACTAGAACCAAGGAATGAATTCATGAAACTTTTTATTCTGTCACCTTATGTATAAATATATCATACCATCATTAATTGAACAATTTATAACAAAACACCACTCATAATGTGAGAGGCTACATTTTGATGGTATTTGAAAAAAACTGTGCACAACACAAGCTATATATCATAAATATTGATTAGTTACATTTTATTGAACACAGATATTAAAGTCATGTTAAAACAATTTCCCATATGCATGGTGCTGCTAGTGCCATAAAACAAGATCAGTCCATCTAATATTATATATAATTAATTGCGATGACATATAACATTAGATGAACCGATCTCCACTTTGGAGATTCTGTAAATGAAATTTGGAAGAATAATATATTATAGAAGTAATCAATTTATTATACAGTATGATAATACTAGAAGACATCAATAGACAAAGAAAAATATCTGCATCTATCTGACATTTAGAAAATGTATAGGATGCAGATCCTTATTCTTTTCTTAGCATCTGTTTTGCAGACTAAGGAATGCTCAGTGGAATACCATTATAGACGGGTTCTGGTAGGTTTTAGATGGCACTGTTCAGGTTATACTTGGTGTCTCTGGGGAGTCCTGTAAAGGAGAATTATCTGACCATTTCCTGGAGCCTTTAGTTTCCTTGTTCCATTGTATTGTAGCTTTTTATTAACTTTTAAATTAAACTGATGGTACTGTGCTTTTTTGTGTCTGACATATATAATATTATCAAGGGGCATCTGAAGCATGCTGCAAGGGAGCCTAGATGGTTTATTTGTTTCATAAAATATGACTTGAAAATACAAAAGTACCTGCCTGTTAAAGGGGGTAGGATAAGTCTTCCGAGGATGAGGTCTTCACTGTTCACCTGTACATTTATCAGGACTTCTATCTAAAAGGTCAGCGTCACACATTACAATATCATACTTCCCAACTTTTGAACTTCAGAATGAGGGACACTTACGAGAGAAAGCGACTGGCAGCGCGCTACATGTATCCCGGCAAAAGTGGGTGTGACCAAACTCTTGACGGTGGGAGGGGCTTAATGAGTACAGTGATTAGGAGAGTGTTAGATAGATGGAGTTTTGTAGTGCATTATGTACAGGAAGGTGCGTTCTGGAGAGCTAAGTACAAAGTGCAGGGCAGGAGTGTGTTATGCACAGAGTGCAGGGTTCTGGAGTGCGCTACAGAGAGTGCAGGGTTTTGGAGTGTGTTACATAGAATGCAGGATTCTGGAATGCGTTATGCACATTGTGCAGAGTTCTGGAGTGTGTTACATAGAATGCAGGGTTCTGGAATGTGTTACGCACATTGTGCAGAGCTCTGGAGTGTGTTACATAGAATGCAGGGTTCTGGAATGTGTTACGCACAGAGTGCAGAATTCTGGAGTGTGTTACGCACCGAGTGCAGGGTTCTGGAGTGTGTTACGTCGTACAGAGTTCTGGAGTACGTTACGTACAGAGTGCACGGTTCTGGAGTGTGTTACAAACAGAAAGGTGGGTTCTGGAGTAAGTTATGCACAGGGTGCAGGGTTCAAGAGAGCGATAGGTACAGAGTCCATTCATCTTTTCACATCTCATTATTGCACCTCTCCTCAGCTATAACTTTTACACACACACAGACACATAATTATACAAAACACACCCATATCACACACATACAAACCACACACACACAAATCACGCACGCATACACAAACACACACACGCAAAACACACACATACACACACACAAAGCACACACATACAAAACAACCACACATACAACTCACACACATATACAAATTACACACAGGCAAAACACACACACACACACACACACACACATACAAAACACAAACACACACATATACAAATTACACACATAGAAAACACACAAATCACACACATACAAACACCTCTCCCCTGCCCTCCCCTTCCCCAAAACTCTACCATCTTCCACATGCTTACCTATGTTAAAGTACCTTTCTGCAGCTAGCTCTGTCACAGTTGCAGTTTCCTTTTCAATGCACTAAGTGCACACTCTTCTCATTTTCAGCAGGCAAACTCCCCTCACCCAGCAAGAAGGAGATAAGGATTAAGGTTCAGCTCTCCCCCTCCTCCCCTCGAACATTCTGCAGGCAGCCTGAACAGCATTTGTCAGCTCTCAGTGCAGAGCAGGGAGGCTGTTATAGTGGGGGAGAGATGTTACTTTTTTAACTTTTTAACTGCAGAAGCCGTGCTGTGAGTGCAGACTACCACATAGCTGGAAAATCCTCCGGTCAGCAACGCATAGGCTGTTTCCCTATACGCTGAATGCCTCTCAGAGGGGCGGGTATGAGTAGCAGTCCCGCCTATACCTGACATCATGGCTTGAATTTAACAGCTGCAGCTGCAGGGAGCAAACCCAGCAGGTTTTCTGACAAATCCCTGGCTGTGCTTGATGCTAACACTTGCACTGGAAGTTACAATATAATCAAGTGATGTGGGACAAAGCCCCTGTAGAGCGGGATAGTAGGACAAAAGTATAAATGCGGGAAAGTCCCGACCAAACTGGGACTGTTGGGAGGTATGCAATATGGTTGTAAAATGTTGTTTATGGTAACTATACACACTTTGATTTATTTATCAATTTATAAGTCATAACTTCCACTTCCATTTAACCACTTCAGCCCCGGAAGGATTTCCAGCTTTAGGACCGGAGCCCTTTTTGCAATTCGGCGCTGCGTCGCTTTAACTGACAATTGCGCGGTCGTGCGACGTTGTACCCAAACAAAATTTGCGTCCTTTTTTTCCCACAAATAGAGCTTTCTTTTGGTGGTATTTGATCACCTCTGCGTCATTTCTGATCGCCGCTATAAACAAAAGAAGAGCGACAATTTTGCAAAAAAAACCAAATTTCTTACTTTTTGCTAGAATACAAATCAAAAAAAAAATATAAAAAAACATTTTTTTTCACCTTTTTTGGCCGATTTATATTCTTCCTCATATTTGCGATAAAAAAAATTGCAATTGGCGTTTATTGATTGGTTTGCGCAAAAGTGGTCGCGTTTACGGATAATGAGAATTCATTTTTGGGGTTTTTATTATTTTTTTATTTTTTTACTAATAATGGCGGCGATTTTTTGCGGTACTGCGATATTTCAGCGGACATGTCGGACCATTTTGACACTTTTTTGGGACCATTGGCATTTATACAGCGATCAGTGCTATAAAAATGCACCGATTACTGTGTAAATGCCATTGGCAGTGAAGGAGTTAACCTGCAGGGGGCGCTCTAAGGGTTAACTATGTTCCCTGGGTGTGTTCTAACTGTGGGGGGACTGCCCTAGCTGGGGAAGGGAAGTGGTCACAGCCTTCACGTACAGGAAGGCTGTGATCACAGCCCTTCCCCCTCACACAGAGCGGAGGTCCGTGTTTACATACACGGACCTCCGCTCATTTGCTCCGGGGGGGCCATTGCGGGTGGCCGGCGGCAATCGAAGCCGCCGCACCCGCTCCCTGGCCCTCCCCGGACACAGTGAGCGCGCAGGCGCGCCTCCGGCGGCGCACGCGCGCTCACTAAACTCGTTCCCGCAGCCGCCATCGTATGACGGCGATTTGCGGGAACGAGCCACTTTGCCGCCATCAGATGCCGATCGGCGGTCGGCAAGTGGTTAAATTCAATTTCTATTGATCAGAGGAATAATATTGATCATTTTGCATTTATCGGCTGCACTGAGATGCATTCAAACATATTTTGATTGATCAGATCAATGGTCTCAAACTGTGGCCCTGTGGCCAGATGTGGCCCTTTGCTTGCCTCTATCTGGCCCTTGGGGCACTATTATATCCACAACTGACACTAATGATGGGACACTATTCCTCCCACTGACACCAAGGATGGGGTGCTATTCCTCCCACTAATATCAACAATAGGGCACTATTCCTTCCATTAAATCCAATGATAGGGCATTGTTTACTTCCACTGATGTCTGACCATTTTCTACTCCAACTGCCAATAGTCGGCCCCCCCTCAAGTCTGAAGGACAGTAAACTGGCCCTTTGTTTGGAACGTTTGGAGACCCCTGGATCAGACTATGAGATTACATGGTGGAAACAGAGATGAAATCAATAATTTACAAACATAAGTTTTGATTGTACCATTGATCGAAATCCGATCAAACAGGTTAACGGCTATAAATCAATTATTCTTATTGGAAGAGATCAGAAAAGAAATAGAAAATGTGTCAAAGCATAGAGAAAAACGATTAAGGCCGGCCATACATGGGTCAAATTTCGAAAGAATTTTCTTTAAGAAATCTTAACTAAGAATTTTTGTATGAATATCACACCATTAGTGAGCCGCAGCCATGGCCAATTTTCAGGCGGCCATCGATTTTGAGTGATTGGGCATGTTGGAAATTTTTTGAGAAACTTACAATTTTCCAATCAATGATGAGAGAATCATGTGAGAAATATAATTGAAAAATAAATGTTCATGAGCACATAAAAAGAAAATTATTGGAAAGAAAGGATTCCCAGCCACGGAAATTCTTTTCTGTAGCAACATGAGGTGAAATTGAAGGCTTGGTTGGACGAATTTTGATATCAATGGTGGGACCATCAAAACGCACAAAATTTCAGATTTTTCTACATATAGAACGGGATTGTGGTCTGGGCTTGCTTACCCACCATTCCAGAGCATCAACAGATTACAATTCAGAGGGACTACTTGTAAAGTTGCAACTGTAGTAGGGAGCAAGAGCCACATAAGCCTCCTCTGTAGTGCCGACTCCTGTCCCCTGCGGATTGATACCAACTGCACTCCACCTCTTATCCCCGCTAGCAGTCTCCAGGGTGGTGCCAGCAGCAATAAAGAAGAGATCTTCAAGTCAGTGTGAAGCAATACACTGGGCATAATAGCAGCATTGAGTTGCTTTCTCACCACCTGCTTTAACCTCTTGGACCCCACAGAAGCATGCAGTTGTGGGGTGCTTGCAGAGTGGCCCCATTTACTTGAATGGGTCATGATTGGCAGGCAATACCACCCACCATAAGCAACATGGGGCTTAATTCCTGCTGCGGTCTGTGTACACTAAAGGAGGTAGGGTTTGGGGGCCGTAAAACCATGACTCAACTGCAGGGTTTTACCATTTTAACAACACCCCCCCAACTTTAAGTGTGAAGGAGCTCTAAGGGTGCTGCTGCCGAATTCAACTACGGGCTCATTCACAAGTGCAGCAGGCACTGCTGCTCCTTTGAAAAGTGATCCGAGTGTGTTTGACAGGTGGTGAGGAGGTGATATGTTGCCTCTTCACCACCTGATTTAAACCCATGGTTGCTGTGCAATGCACGTGATTGCTGCATGGTAGTACAGCAATTAAAGGTTTAAATCAGTTGTGAGGAGACGACTCTGTGCCCGGTGATCTTTGACTTCTCCCATGTTGTTCAGGAAGATCTCCATCTCTTTAAGGTTGCCTACCCATGATATAGAATATGCAGTATCTCACAAAAGTGAGTACACCCCTCACATTTTTGTAAATATTTTATTATATCTTTTCATGTGACAACACTAAAGAAATTACACTTTGCAACAATGTAAAGTAGCGAGTGTACAGCTTGTATAACAGTGTAAATTCGCTGTCCCCTCAAAATAACACAACACACAGCCATTAATGTCTAAACCTCTGGCAACAAAAGTGAGTACACCCCTAAGTGAAAATGTCCAAATTGTGCCCAATTAGCCATTTTCCCTCCCCGGTGCCATGTGACTCGTTCATGTTACAAGGTCTCAGGTGTAAATGGGGAGCAGGTGTGTAAAACTTGGTGTTATCATTCTCACTCTCTCATACTGGTCACTGGAAGTTCAACATGGTACCTCATGGCAAAGAAGTTTCTGAGGATCTGAAAAAAAGAATTGTTGCGTTATACAAAAAAAAGGTGCTGGGTAGAGTTGAGCGAACACCTGGAAGTTCGGGTTCTGCTGGTCCGTCCGAACTTCGTGACAAAGTCCGGGTCCGGGTCCGGACGGAACCCGAACGATCGCACGGACAACGAACCCCATTGAAATCAATGGGGACCCGAACTTTTAGGCACAAAAATGGCTGTAGGAAAGTCCTGGAAAGCCCCAGAGGGCTGCAAAAGGAAGTAAAATGGGGGTAAGGGTAGGGCAAGTGCCCTACAAAAAAATGGGGACAGGGAAATAACTGTAAATATTTTTAAAAAAATAAAAACATAAAAAAAGCAAAAATGGAGGTGAATGTGGATCATCTTCAAACTGTGTCTGAAAAGTATTAATTAACGGTAGAAGCCATATAACTGTTCTAAAATCATCTTCAAACTAGGGCAAGTGCCCTACAAATA
>BLSH010411801.1:1307790-1318433 GCA_018402905.1 Glandirana rugosa
TATATACCAGATAGGACCGTATACAGGGTACACCACGTCTCTTTACCCATATCAGGGACAGGGGGCCCAAATTAAGAGCGGTTCACAGTTACTCTGGGTCTCTTATATCATCGGATCGTTACGCGTCCGAAACAAAACCCCCAAAGAAGTCGGCCCCTTATAGGGATCACCAAAATAGAAATTACACCAGCTTACGATATAACCTTAGCGGGGGGTAATATTAAGAGGGTAGGTCTACACCCCGATTTACTAAGTCGTAATCTCAACTCGCTTGTGGACCTTCAAGCCCAAGACGACCAGGCAGGCTTGAAGCCCTGTTCGTTGTCCGTGCGATCGTTCGGGTTCCGTCCGGACCCGGACTTTGTCCCGAAGTTCGGACGGACCAGCAGAACCCGAACTTCCAGGTGTTCGCTCAACTCTAATGCTGAATCATTTAGCCCCACATCTGGATGGGAGAATTATAATGGGGGGCGATTCCAATATAGCATTCGACCACATTAAAGATAAAACCACTAGGGATATTCCCCGGCTGAAGAAACCCCCAAAACAAAGCCTGCGCATTGCTAGGCTACTATATTCTCTGGGTCTCATTGACACTTGGCGAGAATTAAACCCGGGGGACAGGGACTATACCCATTTCTCTGCACCACATGGGACATATGCCAGGATAGACCATATATTTGTTCCCACATCCTCCATCCACCTTGTTAAATAGGCAATTATCTGCGATGTCCCTTGGTCAGATCACTCCTTAGTCCTAATGTCACTCGAAGGTACCGCCACCTCTTCTGGTCCTCAGCCCTGGAGACTAAACTAATCTATTCTTACCAACCCAGTTCATTGTACACTTATAGAAAAAGAGATACTTGACTATTTTGCCCTAAATGACAAAGAGGGGATCACTCCAGACATTTTGTGGGGAGCCCATAAGGCCGTCCTAAGAGGGAAGATAATCCAGTTATCTTCCCGTTTAAAATGAGAGCGCCAAGCAAACATCTTAAATCTGGAGAAGGAATTCCGACTAGCCAGTAAAAGACACAAAAGAAATCCCACCGCTTTTTCCTTATCAAAATTGGACTCTGCCAGACTAGCTTTAAACTTAGCTCTCACTTCAAACTCGGAGAAAAAGATAGCGTGGGCTGCAGGCCGAAATTATTTATCCTACAATCAAATTGGGCCCACCCTGGCCCATAAATTGTCTCCTAAGACTCGTTCGTTCTCCATGCCTAAAATTAAAACACTTGCCGGGCACTTATCCCAAAATCCTCAAAAGATTATGGAAACTTTTAATGAATTCTATAAGCAGCTTTATTCCCAAAAAGATCTAAACTCTCCTAACAGTATGGAGGATTTTCTAAACAAGATCTTCCTTCCTTCCTGAAGCTCACCGAGACGCCCTGGAATCCCCATTCACAGAATCTGAGATCAAAGAGGTAATTAAAAACTTGAGAAATGGTTCGGCCCCAGGGCCGGATGGATTCTCCTCCCAGTATTTCAAAACATTCCAGGATGTCCTCTCTCCTTTCATGGTCCGGTTCTACAACTCCCTACAACTTGGGAAACCTATTGAAGCTAACGCAAATCTAGCCTTTATCTCAGTTATACCAAAACCTGAGAAAGATCCAAGCGAAGTCAGTAACTACAGACCTATCTCTCTGATTAATATTGATCTAAAGATTATGACCAAAATACCCTCTAATAGGTTGTCTAGGTTCATAGGTTCTTACATACACAGAGACCAAGTGGGTTTCATCCCGGGAAGACAGGGATCGGACCAGGTCAGGAGGGCGATCGACGTTATCTCCCTCATGAAATCGGGTTGGGATGACAGAACCCTTCAGGAAGGCTTCCTACTCTCCCTAGATTTGCAAAAGGCCTTCGATACCGTCTCTTGGCCTTTTCTCTTTGAGGTCCTCACAAAATGGGGAGCTGAAGACAAATTTTGAAATACTTTAAAATCGCTATACTCCTTCCCGACGGCTAAAATTAAGTTATGCGGACATTACTCTGATACCTTTCCAATATCTAGAGGTACCAGACAGGGTTGCCCATTATCCCCATTGTTATTTGCCCTAGTAATTGAAATCCTAGCCATAGGAATTAGAACCAATCCAAATATAGGCGGAGTGAGCTGTGGTTCATTGACCCATAACGCATGTGCGTTATTTGCGGACGATGTCCTCCTTTTCGTAACCACTCCCCTAGAATCCACCCCCAACATATTTAACCTCCTCACTGATTTTGGAAAGGTGTCCGGTCTCCAGGTTAACATTTCTAAAACAATGGCTTTAAACGTCTCCACTTCACAGAAGGTGGTCGACCAATTGAAGGAATGTTATCCTTTTTGTTGGAAGACCAACTCCATTCCCTATCTAGGCATACAATTGTCCTCCTCTCACGATTTATTGTACAAACATAACTACCCCTCCCGGTTTAGGAAATTCAAAACTGATCTATCCCAATGGGCCCAATGTAAGATGTCCTGGCTAGGTCGCATCAATGCCATGAAGATGACGCTCCTACCACGCATTCTGTATCTGTTTCGCTTGCTTCCCATCCCCATCCTTAAAAGCCAATTAAGCAAACTGCAAAATGAAGTCATCTGTTTCATCTGGGGGAAATCTGGGCATCGCCTACCTAAAAGCACCCTCTACCGACCTAAATCCAGAGGTGGTCTGGGACTCCCCAATCTCTGGCTCTATTACCAAGCAGCCCAACTCACACAAATTCCCACTATATATATCCCTGGGCTGAAACCTGACTGGATAAACATAGAAAGACAATCCATCCCCAAAAATACCATTGATTTCCTGTTATGGACACCCTCTAAATCCAGACCTTTAGTCATGTCTCCAACATTATCCCACTCTTTCTCCCTGTGTGACTCGATACGTAAATCGAATAAATTAATATCTCCGTGGCTTCCTTTATCTCACCTTTTTCACAACCCCCAATTTCCCCCAGGCATGAATATAGAAGCCTTTAAATGGTGGACTCAGAAAGGGTTATACAGTATTGGGCATTTCTTTAATGCAAACGGTCCAATTACACTTCAACATTGCTTGAAGGAGCTTGAGATGCCCCATACGGAGCGATTCTGCTTCCACCAGATTTCACACTTCCTAAACTCTATTAAGGCAGGTTCAACAAACCTCCTCTCTGTCACACCTTACGAGCAGTGGTGCTCCTCAGCCAGGGATATGAAAGCTGGAATTTCGCTCATATATGGTTTGCTATCAGAACCTACTGAGAAAGCTTCTTTTATGGTGAGTTGGGAGAGAGACCTTGATTTCGAGTGGGATGTGGAGACCTGGCATTCAAATCTAGAAAGATCCAGTAAAGGGGTTCATAACATAACACTCAGGGAGGCTAGCATTAAAATTATGACTAGATGGTATCTGGTTCCCACTTGTTTAGCTAAATTCTATCTCCAAACATCCCCCTATTGCTTTAGAGGATGTGAAAATGTGGGGACCTTATACCATGTCTTTTGGACCTGCCCTAGAATTCGAAATTACTGGAACAGAATCTTTTATATGATCCGCAAAGTCACGGGAATTGCGGTCGCACAGGAACCGACTTTAGCTCTTCTGAACCAGCCAGTTTCTAATTGTACTACAGCCACCCAACGTCTTATCCTCTTCATCCTCTTAGGGGCAAGAATAACAATAGCACGGGCATGGAAAACCCCATCGGTCTCACTCTACCAGACCAAGCGGAAAATTTCTTGGATCATGATACAAGAAAAGATAGCCCACAAGATCCTAAACACCTTCGATAAATTCGAAAAAATCTGGGAACCCTGGGCACGTTACACCGGGGTTCTTTTATCTAATTCCAGTTAACACTATATCTATATCGGAACGTGGAATACAAGCCATATTTCAAAAGGTCCCGGTCCACTATATGTGATTGCGATGGGCTCATTGGAATACCTGCATAACCTCCTACCCTCTCCTCTCACTGTCCCCTTTCTTTCTCACCATCTTACTACTTTCCTTACTATGCTTCTGTACTTTGATACCTAGACCATAGGTTTAAACTGGCCTGTGTAGTTTTTTCATGTTGGCGCTGGCCCTCTGCTGGATGATCAGATTAAGGTTGGGATGGTTCCAGGATACTTTACGTGGTTGGGGTGACCTTGGGGGCTGGGTGTGGCAGGGAGGGATAGCTTGGGGCCACAGTTTGTTCCCATTAGGGGTGGCCACGGGTCTAGCCCTCTCCCAGGGGTTTAGATCACTGGGCCCACATCGTAGCCTCTGGACCCCCCCCCGGAAATGGTTAATAAATGGTACACCTGGACCATTGCTATCCCAACATCTTTAATAAAGGTCAGGATCCTTTAGCGGATAATTTGTTAATGGTTATACATTATTACACGAGGTCAAGCAAATGCCCTGTTTGATCAAGCTTGTAGCAAATTTGATTTTGAAGGAAGGAAGGATAGAGTACCTTCCCTACCGGGATTTCTCCCCGGCTTCCATAGTCCAGCAGGTTCGGGAAAGTTTATACCTTCCTATTTGACTGTTACAGTCTGAAATAGCTCTCAGGGAATAGACCTTGACTAGTTCAAATTGGTTTTTTCATTTTGTTTCTTATAAAAGGATCTAGGTCTAACCTATTGTGATATGATTGTTAAAACAATATAAGACCTTGGTATCTATTTGTACCTTTATTGCTTACTTCTGTTTTGAATACTCAATAAACACCATTGAAATACAAAAGCTTTACAAAGGTCCAATGACAAAAAAAAAAGAGAGAAATGAGGGCAAAAACAACATATATGATGTACTAGCCCAAATCAGCATAAATAGTAGCAATACCACTCTAAGCACCCAACCGGCAATAAGGGATTTGTATTTACAAAGAAACAGGGCCTAAACTGGTTATGAAACTTTAGTCAGAATAAGACAGTCTAAAAAAATAGAATGGGGGAGTTGTAAACTGAGTAAGAGTCACAGTCTTCAAGACAAATCTTCAGCAGCTAATGTTGGGGTCCTGTAGGCAACCGCTGGTGCACTGGTGATGGTGGTTATATCCTGCAGGCAGTAAAGCTATGGCATGGATCTCCTGTCACTATGCAGTGCAAACATACGTTAGCCCAAGGAATGCTCAGTGTGTTGTGATAGAACTAAGCCCCAAGATAGCAGTGAAGTGAAGTTAAGAGATAACAGCAACAACAATAAGGATCTGATTTCACAAAAAGGGAAAACAAGTACCTGGGGTTCTTCCCTCAGCAGTATATTGGGCATTAAGTATAGGTGAGCTGGGGGCCCACTCATCAACTCCTTGAGATACCATTAAGTTTTGAGATGCAAGGGGACCCCCCTCATGAGCAGGTTTCAAAAGGGTGTTCATCTGATCTGGAGCATGGGCAGATCTTTTGGTTGCAGGTGAGACAGCTAATTCAGTGAAGGTAACAATCTCACAGCAGCCACCTCAGTCTGTAGATTGCATGAGTAATGCTCCAAACCCCGACAGCTTGAGTCTACACCCAGGCTGGCTTGCTCCAACAGGTCCAGTCTTCTCGAACCCCTTTATTACTCTCAACTGCTGGCTATGGAATAGATGTGATTTGGATGGAAATGTTCACTGTAGATAATCAGAAGCAGAACATGGCTGAAACTTATTTGTTACAAACCAAATAAAGTTTGTGGATTTCCACACTAGGTGGCTTTAAACAAGTACACTGAAAGGAGGAAGGTCTGGTGTCACAAGTGACACACCTCCATCCCTATATACACAACAAATACACAGAAAAGCGCCCTGGGACTTTATATGAGGTGAGCACCATTTGCCAGTAAAAGGAGTAAACACAGTTTGAACATTGAAAACATATTGAAAAATGATCTTACATACATGGATAGCATGACAATTGCTGAGCCAATAAAATACATCATAGTACAATTTTGCAATGATACATATAAAAACATACAGTATGCACAGGCATCTAATAAACCCAACGCGTTTCGCGAGACATAGCTCGCTTCCTCAGGGGTGGATGCGTGTGTAATGTATCTATAATAAACAAGAAAAAATGTATAACACAATGAGGTTGTTATGGTAAATGGTCAGAGGGGTCTAGGGGTAAAAGGCCCCATACTCACCATTAGGCAAAGCAATGTGGCAATTCCAATCCCAACAGGCGGTAGCAATGGATGTGTGGCGCAGGAGCTGAAGGGAGGAGGCCAACCAATACCAATCCCAGGGGACAACCAGAAGGCAGACATGGCATGGGTGGGATTGTGTGAGCCTAGAAGTTCCACCTTGTCCAAATAGGTGTCAGCTGTAATATAAATATATGAAGTAGTAATGATTGCTACAGTAGCAGAGTAAACATTGAAGAGTATATATATATATGGTTACATATATGTACCGACCTGGTCCAAAAAATGAGATGGATATGGAGACCAATAGGTATGCTTGAGAGGAATGGAAGGGGGAGAGGCGGTTGGGATGATGTGACCCTGGAAGTTGCACCTTTTCCAGATAGATGTCAGCTGTAGCAAAAATATATAAAGTAATAATAATGATTGTTGTGGTAGCAGAGTATACATGTACAAAAGGTATTGCATATGGAGCAAATAGGAACGCTACTAGAGCGTCCAATTTCACTAATATGTCAGCAAAAGTTACCCGTAAGCAGTGTGAAACAGCATGCATCAATCACAGAAATCAGCTGTGTGTGAAAGACAGAATGTGATATCTTGTGTGAATATTTTATCTTTATTTCATTCATTTCATTTTACGCACATTTTCACTATTGCCCCTTTTGTTTTCGGGGAGCATCTCCATAGACATCTATCTGTATTCTTTTACTCCCTTCACCTCCATTTTTTGGTTTCCATGTTCATTGATATATTGGACCAGGGTGGTTCATATACAGTATACTCTGTTACCACAACAATCATTATTATTACTTTATATATTTTTGCTACAGTTGACATCTATCTGGAAAGGGTGCAGCTTCCAGGGTCACATCATCCCAACCACCTCTACCCCTTCCATTCCTTTCACAGATACCTATTGATCTCCATGTCCATCTCATTTTTTGGACCAGGTCGGTACATATATGTAACTATATATATATATATATTGTTCAATGTTTACTACTACATATATTTATGTTAAAGCTGACACCTAATTGGACAAGGAGGAACTTCTAGGCTCACACAATCCCACCCATGCCATGTCTGCCCTCTGGTTGTCCCCTGGTGTTGGTTCTGGTTGGCCTCCTCCCCTCGGCTCCTGTGCCACACATCCATTGCTAACACCCGTTGGGATCTCATCAAATTGGCATATTGCTTTGCCTGATGGTGAGTATGGGGCCTTTTACCCCTAGACCCCTGTGACCATTTACCATAACAACCTCATTGTGTTATACATTTTTTCTTGTTTATTATAGATACATCACACATGCATCCACTCCTGAGGAAGTGAGTTATGTCTCACAAAACGCGTCAGTTTTATTAGATGCCTGTGCATACTGTATATTTTTATATGTATCATTGCAAAATTGTACAATGATGTATTTTATTGGCTCAGCAATTGTCATGCTATCCATGTATGTAAGATAATTTTTCAATAAACGTTCAAACTGTGTATACTCCTGTTACTTTGTTTTTAGTGACAAATGGTGCTCACCTCATATAATGTCCCAGGGCGCTTATACTGTGTATTTGAAACAACTACACTGGTCATACACAACTGACCTTTAGGCTGATTGAAAAAAATCTAATAGATTCCTAAATAAACACTATAAAGCATTGCTAGATGAATCTTCTGATGTGGTTATTGTATCTTAACAGCCAGCAGCAGCAGCTGTTAGAATACCCAAACAGTGGCTTCATGTGATTGGATGCATTTGCCGTTAAGTCGACAATTTTTCATCTGGCACCTTTGATTTTTTTCAATTGAAGGATGTTGGGCGGAAGGGTGGTGACAGGGCCACCCACATAGCAAATTTGTAATCTTTGGCCAAAAAGTTATTTTGGATGGATTTAGCAATTTTGATCTGTTAGATAATTGAATATCTTAACTGTTGTACACATGCCTTTAAAGTATTAAACAGAAACTGGAACTGAATCAAACAGAAACTGATCGTACGTTGTTGGCTGATGTTTGCAGGTGTAATCATTGACAATCTTCGACCCACAATATTTTGGAGATCCTGATGGTGAGATCTAACTTTTAATAATGGATTCTCTATTCCTGGAAAATGCAAAAGAAGACTAAGGTTCCCTTAATTTACCGTTGCAACTGTAGCAATAGAGGTTAGAGCCTGGAACTCAGTCAAGGAGTGCAATGAGAATGATCTAGAGATACATGCTAAAAAGCCAAATTACCTGTAGCCTTGGACTATTTTATTTATAAGAACTTTGCTGGAACATAGCCATGAATATACTGCCAATTAAAAAAAAAAAAACACTTTTAAAAACATGTTCAGGACATCACTGTAATACATGCATCTCCCTATGTTGTATCTCTTTAAAAATGCTTGTTGAACAGAAAACACAGTCCATTTGCTGCTCTGAAATCTCTCACCGCATTCTCAGCCCTACCTACTGGACTACAGAACTCTGCCTATCTCCCACCCCTCTCTGTCCTGACCAATATGCATACATGTACTTTTTCCCAACCAAATAATACTGCTGTGTTGATTTACAAGAGCCTGCCCACACACTGTGTATAGAAAAGGGCTCTTGGGAGATGTAGTTCTGAGGGCATGCTTGTGCCAATATGCCAGCATCTGCCCCCACAAGAATTTTAGAAGTCTTGTGATGACATCATAGGGAGTGATAAAAGATGTTTCTCGCTTCAGGAACACCAGATATGAGGATGTGACCTAGAGGAGGAGATGACATTTTGGGGGTAAATTTGGACCATGCCTATGCAAAAAAAAATTTTTTTTTTGTTATTTTTGGGGGTTTTTTTGCCAACGTTAACCACTGAAGCATCCACTATATGTCAGCCTTTATCAAAAATAAAAGACTTTTCTGAGGAATAACAATATGACTTTTCATCTTTGGAATATAAATTGCTGTAGATAGTTTTTTGGTACTTCAGCATAACTGCCTTGTGTATCTCAATTACCTCCAAAATTTATAGTATTGTAAAGCAGCAAGATAAATTTAATTTACAACAAGCTGAAATCTATTTAAGAACTTGTGAAACTTGTGGGCACCGACTCTACTTCATCAGCTCTTCTTCGCAGCTGAGATGGGTGTAATTAAATAAAATGGTCATTAAAATATAATTTGGTATGGTCTGCAGTTTGTTTTAAGATTTCAATTTCATAAACCTCTGTCTTTATAGTACCAAATAAATATTACAAATATTCCAATAATTATTCATCATTGTATAGATACATAAAGTTATTTATATTCTGCGTAAACAACTGGGATCAGCAAACTCATAAGTGACCATTCAATTTGCTAAGGAAACAGTTTTAGTAAATTCATCTCCTAGACTTGCAATGTGAAAAGCTTTAGTACAGCATAACCACAGTATAGCACAGTATGCAGGAAGCAGAGGCTGCGTATGTAATTAACAAATATGGCTGGTCCTATATACGCATACATTTACAGTTAGGGAAAAAAGTATTTGATCTCCTGCTGATTTTGTACGTTTGCCCACTGCCAAAGAAACGATCAGTCTAGAATTTTAATCTTAGATTTATTTTAACAGCGAGAGACAGAATAACAACAAAAAAATCCAGAAAACCGCATTTCAAAAAAGTTATAAATTGATTTGCATTTTTACCACTTCAGCCCCGGAAGGTTTTGCAGCTTTAGGACCAGAGCACTTTTTGCGATTCGGCACTGCGTCGCTTTAACTGACAATTGCGCGGTCGTGCGACGTTGTACCCAAACAAAATTTGCGTCCTTTTTTTCCCACAAATAGAGCTTTCTTTTGGTGGTATTTGATCGCCTCTGCCTCATTTCTAATCGCCGCTATAAACAAAAGAAGAGCGACAATTTTGCAAAAAAACCCAAATTTCTTACTTTTTGCTAAAATACAAATCCAAAAAAAAAATATAAAAAAACATTTTTTTTCACCGTTTTTGGCCGATTTATATTCTTCCTCATATTTGCGATAAAAAAAATTGCAATTGGCGTTTATTGATTGGTTTGCGCAAAAGTGGTCGCGTTTACGGATGATGAGAATTCATTTTTTGGGTTTTTATTTATTTATTTTTTTACTAGTAATGGCGGCGATCTGCGATTTTTAGCGGTAATGCGATATTGGGGGGGACATGTCGGAACATTTTGACACTTTTTTGGGACCAATGACATTTATTCAGCGATCAGAAATTTAAATGTCCACTGATTACTGTATAAATGTCA
Source organism: Glandirana rugosa (assembly GCA_018402905.1). NCBI lineage: Eukaryota > Metazoa > Chordata > Amphibia > Anura > Ranidae > Glandirana > Glandirana rugosa. The sequence continues at coordinate 1,318,137 of BLSH010411801.1, forward strand.
TTGGCAGTGAAGGGGTTAACCTGCAGGGGGAGATCTAGGGGTTAATAGTGTTCCCTGGGTGTGTTCTTACTGTGGGGGGGTTGGGCTAACATGGGCATGAGAGATCTAACTGATCCCAGTGACAGGGATCAGTAGATCTCTCATGCCCCACTGACAGGGCGGGGAACCGCCGTGTTTACATCGGCGGTTCCCCGTTCTTTCTCTTTTGCCGCTCATCGCGGCTCGCCGGCGGACATCGGGTCCGCCCGAGCTGCGGGCACACTCCCCAGGAGTGCGGCGGGCGCATGCCCCCTGGTG
>BLSH010411801.1:1321393-1337753 GCA_018402905.1 Glandirana rugosa
TCGCTGCCGACCACCGTAACTATACATTTATTTCCGCTGTAAGGATACAAATAGTACGTATAAAGTACGTGGTAGTGGATATGACTTACGATGGGTGACCCCTCCATTTCCCCGTACGAACTTTCAGGACGGATGTTGACACCAGTAATTCGGATTGTAGTCGGACAAGACGTTTCCTTTCGTGTAACCTCCCCCTCTCCCATCACACCCCACACGTCTCCATCCGTCTCTTCCTTAATGTCAAACCCCACGTATCCACTCTTTCCTCCCCCACATATGTGACACACGTCTTAATAATCCGTTTAGTAGTAGGCTTTCGAGCCTATACAGCTTGGAGTAAGACAACATGCATAAAGAGGATGATGTGGTCAAAATACTCATTTGCCTAATAATTCTGCACACAGTGTATACACCCCCTCCTTTCTCACCTATGCACCCCAAACTGTAATTCCTTCTCTGCCTACCTCTGCACACCCCACACTACCCTCTCCCCCTCCAATGTGCTTTCCTTTGCAGAACAGGCTGATGTTAGGCTTAATGACCACAGTTGTAGGCAGGACTTTCAAGCATGCCCCTTTACCTCCCCAGTGGGTAGCATTCAGTATAGGTGATGGTGCATGAAATATGCATGATAAACATAGGAATGTCGCCTTTATTTACATATCAATGCCACCAGCCGTCGCTATTTACATATTAATGCTGTCGCTATTTACATATCAATGCAGGCTATTTACATGTAAGCACATGTGAGTCACTGTACACAATAGGGCAGAGCTGGTCAGCATTTGTAGCAGCACTTCACACTGAGATATCGGGACACAGCACAGGACTAAAACTTCAAGGGACAGGGGAATTTAAACCAGGATAGTTGGCAAGTATGAGGTAGCTGCTTTGGGCACCAGAACAATGACAGGACCCAGGGCAGTTGCCCCTTTTGCCCTGCCTTAAAGACGGCCCTGCCTCAACATCCTAGCGGGATATCGAAAAATTCGCACTCTAACCGTCTCTGAAAAGTGGAGGGAAACACAATTCAAAATTACTCACAGAGCGTACTTCCCCTTTTTCTATAACCCGGAGAGCCCCTCCGCCCCAACATGCCCCTGGTGCTCAGTTCCCAGGCCTACCTTACTCCATAGGTTTTGGAACTGCCCTAAAATAGCGATCTTTTGGGATCACGTCCTGCACTACATCAACAAAACCCTAAAATACTCTATCCCAAAGGATCTAATGCTATGCATATTGAGCCATCAGGCACCACCTCCCACAGACACCCCTCCCCCAGGATCTTCAGTTCCTCATTGGGTGCACTTGTGTCTCCTGGCAGCTCACAGATCCATCACCCAGGCGTGGATCAACATTGACCTGCCTGTCCTGTCCCAAGTAAAAGCCGCTATCCATAACCTATTTCGCATAGAATGGCTAGTCATCTCTCAGGATTTTAAATCTTCAAAACGTTTCTTCTCTAGATGGAGGAAATACCTAGAGTCCTCCTTCCCTCCAGAGGAAATCCAACGCTATATGGAACCCTTTCGATTAACCGAATGGTATTTGAAAGCGGATCTCTCAGGTACATTAGGGAAGCTGAAAATTCAAGCGCTTTCCTCGTGACACTCCTAGCGAACCCCTTGACATTCCACGAACCCCACCCACTGTATCTAATCAGGGGATACACCGATTACCTACCATCTTGCCTAAAATTCTAGGGTCACCTTATTACTAACCTATAACTCTAAGTTCTCCTTGCAAGCTACACAGGTCATGCCCTATGAGTACGAGATCACGTTGGACTTCCTGCCTTACCCCCCGTCCTTTCCCCAAATGGGCCCATCCAAGGCCCTATGGGTTATACTAGTTCTAGGAAACCAGATATTTATATTTAATGCTACTGCCATTTTTCGATTCCATCGCTGAGACTGGGTTGAATGTCTTATTTTGGTTCTAGTTCTGTCTTTGCAAAACCTTTTGCCTTACTGTTGCACGATCTTTGTCTATTTCTCTCGCCTTGCTAAGCAAGGTCCAGGCTGTATTTTCGTTATACTGTACTTTTTTGGCACTTCTGAGCTTTTATACCCTGTACAATGTGAAAATTTAATAAATATATTTAAAAAAAAAAAAAAAAGACGGCCCTGCCTAAGAGCTTGATTTTGGTCTCATCTGACCACAACATTTTCACCCAATTCTCCTCTGAATCATTCAGATGTTCATTAGCAAATTTCAGAGTGTGCTCCTAATCTCAGCTCGTTACTTGTATAGAAGACACCTGGGACCCAGAAATCTTGCTGATTGATTGGGGATCAAATACTTATTACACTCATTAAAATGCAATTGAATTTATAACTTTTTTCAAATGCATTTTTCTGGATATTTTTGTTGTTATTCTGTCTCTCACTGTTATAATAAACCTACCATTAAAATGATAGAATGAACATTTCTTTGTCGGTGGACAAATGTACAAAATCAGCAGGGGATCAAATACTTTTTTCCCTCACTGTATACACTATACATAGAAAGTGTTTTTTTTTTAACTTGAAAGCACATTGATAAGGTTATTTGCATCAATGTTATCTCCTGTAAATGGTCAATCCACCCAAAAGTGATATTTGTTTTTAACAATCAGATAGCCAAAAGTGATATTTAATATTTAAAGCCCATCTCAAGGCAAATGTTGACCCCCCCATCCACACAAGCTATTTCACACCCCCAGAAACCATCCATTCATAAATTTGAAAACCTTTCTAACAGCCTTTTTTTTTACTAACCTGAACCCACCAAATGGTGACCCTGCGCAGGCCTTCCTTCCATAAATGGATTCTTGTGATCCACCACTGCGGTTCAGGTCCACCACCACTGACCAGTCTTATTTATGCCCCTTGTTGCCCCTTGTTGGGATGTTATCATGCTACTGTTGAGTCATTGCATTGTGAAGACCCTGCTGATGGACAGTCAATAGGAAACCACACCACCAGGAAGGGATATGCCCTCCAAATCAAAGAAGGACCCCCTCACTCAGAAGAAAGAAGACTTGGGACCCAGAGTTTCATGTGACTATTCAGGTAAGTATTTAAGCTGTTTGGATTATTTTTTTATACATCTAATTGCAGTCTTATCTAGAGAGGGACTAAAGCAATATTAAACTCAAAAGTAAGCATTTATTATATTGCAGCTTACCAATTCTTAGATGGCTGTATAAGTTTCCTTTTTATGCTTTCATTCTTTTAGTTTCATCTGGTGATCCAGCCAGCAAGAACATGAAAAAATGACATGGAAGGCGCATGGCCTGGTGCATTATCCTTGGTAAGGTTGTTTTTATTAAATGCAAGAAGTAAAAATGTACTCACATGTTTACAAATGTTTAAAGTTCTTTCATATCAATTCAGAGGAGGCCACCCGTGTCCCGGGTGGCTGGCAGTGGTGTGAATGGCTAATGCATTTCGGGGTAAGTCCTCTTCATCAGAGCCTTAAAGGTCAAAGTCAGGTTTTCAAATTTATTAATGGATGGTTTCTGGGGGTGTGAAAGAGCTTGCATGGATGGGGGAGGGTTCAACATTTGCCTGTAGATAGGCTTTAAATATTAAATATCACTTTTGGGTGGATTGACCATTTAAAAGAGATAACATTGATGCAAATAACTTTATCAATGTGCTTTCAAGTTAAAAAAATGCTTTCTATGTATAGTGTATACAGTGAGGGAAAAAAGTATTTGATCCCCTGCTGATTTTGTACATTTGCCCACTGATGTAAAATGTAAACATATGTAAATATGTGAGTACGTTTTTACTTCTGTCATTTAATGAAAACAACCTTACCACGGATAATGCGCCAGGCCATGCGCCTTCCATGTCATTTTTTAATGTTCTAGTATTCCGTACTTCCAAGTCATCAAGGGCAGCAGGCCGTGCACCATTCACCCAGTGACACCTCCACGGAAGTAATAGTCACCCCAGGCCCATCGCACAGCGCGGGAGAGACATATTTGTTTTATTTTGGATCCAGCCAGCAAGTCTGTTGTTCTTCAATAGAAAAGCTCTGTTGAAGTTACAGGGATTAGGAAGCCCAGTTAACGTTGGCATGGGTGCTTACAATATTGTATAAATGTAGAGGAGTAGATGGCACTGCCAGTATTAAAAACAAAATAAGATTTTATTTGATTTATAGTAGTGAAATAAAATCCTCTTAATTACTTATGTGCATGAACCATAATTTATAAAGAGATTATATCTCAAAAAAGTGCAAGGTGCCTATATGTGCAATAAATACAAAGTGACCAACAATTCATAAGTGAATCCCATATATTTAACCACTTGCTTACTGGGCACTTAAACCCCCCTCCTGCCCAGACCAATTTTCAGTTTTCAGCGCTGTCACTCTTTGAATGACAATTGCGCGGTCGTGCGATGTTGTACCCAAACAAAATTGACATCCTTTTTTTCCCACAAATAGAGCTTTCTTTTGGAGGTATTTGATCACCTCTGCGGTTTTTATTTTTTGCGCTATAAACAAACAAAGATCGACGATTTTGAAAAAAGAACAATATTGTTTACTTTTTGCTATAATAAATATCCAAAAATAAAAAATAAAAAAAACGAATTTATTCATCAGTTTAGACCGATATATATTTCTACATATTTTTGGTAAAAAAAAATCGCAATCAGTGTATATTGATTGGGTTGCGCAAAAGTTGTAGCGCCTACAAACTATGGAAATTGATTTATGGCGTTTTTATTATTAATTTTTTTTTTTACTGATAATGGCAGCAATCTGCGATTTTTATCGGGACTGCGATATTGCGGTGGACATGTCTGACGTTTTTGACACTTTTTTTGGGATCAATGACATTTATACAGCGATCAGATCTAAAAATAGACACTGATTACTGTATACATGTCATTGACAGGGAAGGGGTTAACACTAAGGGGGCAGTGAAGGGGTTAAATGTGTTCCCTGTATGTGTTCTAACTGTGGGGGGGGCGGGGCTAACAGGGACATAACAGATCTAACTGATCCTGATCACAGGGATCAGTAGATCTACCATGCCCCCCCCTTCCCCCACAGAGCGGGGAACCGATGTGTTTACATCGACAGTTCCCTGTTCTGGCTCTCTGTGAAGAGATTGCGGGTCTCCGGCGGACATCGAGTCCGCCCGACCCACGGGCACACTCACGCGGCATGCGCGCGTGCCACCGGCGACAGGGCGTCCAGCAAGAGCAAAAGGGGAGGGCGCCTATTGACGGCCTCCCGGCAAAACAGATCCGTGCTGTAGCCATCAATCGGCTATAGCGCGGATCTGAAGTGGTTATTATTGATGCAAAAGATTAATAGTCCATATAGTAGCAGAGAAATTGAAAAAATTACAAAATTATAATGTTCTTATATTCTGATTATCCAAAGTGACTTGTGCCAGTCTTTCAAAGTCTTTCAAAGTGACAAAAAATAAAACTTCTGTGCAGAAAGGTGAATTTCACTCGTGCTCCCCGCTCAGTTCCACACTCACCAGATAACGTCACCCCTGCAGGGGTAAATCGCATGTAAGCAGATCTGCCTTTGATCTTTGGTGTCCAGTGGACGAGCCTCCCCTGTGGCGTGTTAAATCACAGGATGTATCCATATATGGATGGATGGATGGAAAAGATTGACATTCATAGCGTGAATCCGTTAATGAGTTTTATTAAAGTTAATCAAACAGTCTAAAATGACTTAAAAAGTTGCACTCAGGTTCGGTGCATACGTCGTTGACGCAGATTCATGCCGTTCTGAATACACTTGCTATGTCCATGTCACAATTGCAGGATAGGATGGAGGTGATTGAAGCCCATTCTGCCAGAGATCACGTGGTAGCTGCACCCCCAGCTCCTGCTCTTCCTAGTGCTCCCACAGGTAATGCCAGTGTTCCTTTACCTGTGGCAGCCCCTTCGCCATTAGCAGCGTTATCTTCAGTCTCCCCGGCTCATTTTATAACTGCTAATATTAACCACTTGCCGACCGCCCGCCGTGGCTTGACAGCAGCAAAGTGGTTCGTTATCGCAAACTGCCGTCACCTGATGGGTATTATGAGCGCGTGCAGGGTGGGCAGGGAGCAGGTAGGGCGGAATCGATCTTCGCCGGCTACCCGCGATGGCTCCCCCGCAGTGAGAGAACGGAGGTCCGTATATGTAAACACAGATCTCCGTTCTGACAGAGGGGGAAGGGATGTGATCACAGGCTTCCTGTATATGGAAGCTGTGATCACTCCCCTCCCCCTGCCAGCCCAGCCCCCATACAGTTAGAACACACTGAGGGAACCCTTAGAGTGCCCCCTCCAGGTTAACCCCTTCACTGCCAATGGCATTTACACAGTAATCAGTGCATTTTCATAGCATTGATCTCTGTATAAATGCCAATGGTCCCAAAAAAGTGTCAAAATGGTCAGACATGTCCGCCGCAATATCGCAGTCCCGCTAAAAATTGCAGATCGCCGCCATTACTAGTAAAATATTTTTAAAAAAATGAAAACTCCATAAATTAATTCTCATCATTGTAAACAAGGCAACTTTTGCGCAAAACAATCAATAAACGTTGATTGCGATTTTTTTAAACAAAAATATGAGGAAGAATATAAATCGGCCCAAACCAATGAAAAAACATTTGTTTTATATTTTTTTTTGGATTTGTATCTTAGCAAAAAGTAAGAAATATTTTTTTTTTTTGCAAAACTGTCGCTCTTTTTTTGTTTATAGCGGTGATCAGAAATGATGCAGAGGTGATCAAATACCACCAAAAGAAATCTATTTGTGGGAAAAAAAGGACGCAAATTTTGTTTGGGTATAACGTCGCACGACCACGCAATTGTCAGTTAAACCGACACAGTGCCGAATCGCAAAAAGTGCTCTGGTCCTAAACTGGGAAATCCTTCCGGGGCTGAAGTGGTTAAGAAGGACATTCTTGAAGGGAAGGATGTCCATTTGCCTGTCTGCTCATAGCTTCGCAGGATATTATGGAGAACAAATCCTTTGCTTGTGGGGAGGTCTAAGTGGTGCTGTAAACAAAGGACCCCAGGCTTAACTGCAAGCTCAGCAGGGCAGAATTTGTGCTGGCCTTCGGGATTTTTAGGGTTGTCATCTGCTCAGCCAGTCCCGGTAGGAGAGAGGAATTAGATTTATACTTGCACAAAGTAGTGGATTTGGCACACAAGTATGGCGGGTGTATTTTCTATGATTATCATCTGTCTTTTTTGGCTAAGGTGGCGGCTACTTGGGCGTAGTTCCAGTTAGGGACATGCTTGGAGCAATATTGACATGGAGCTATTTTGCAGGCATTTCGCCAACCAAAAATCTCCAGTGTGCAGTAATTGCCAGTCGTCGGGCCACACATTAGCTTGGTGTCCCATGTTTGAATCCTCCAATCATATGGGGGCTGTCAAGTAGGCGAGCAGTGCGTCCTCCACGGGACTGTCAGGGCAGGTGGACAAGTTGGATAGACCTATGCATTATCTATGCAAGGCTCAGTTATGCAACAACTACAATCATTCAGGTTGCAATTATAATCAATGCAGGCTCCTTCACGTTTGTACCAATTGCTTCAGAGCACACCCTAAGTCCTCCTGTCTTGTCAAACCATCCAGTTCATCATTCATGACTAAGCCAAATCAACGTCTGCTTGTAGGGGACTGTTTGCAGAACCACCCACCCCCGGCTTTCAGGCAGTTTTTGCTGGATGGGTTTTTGGTAGGGTTTCACACAGGTCTTATGACTCTTCCGACTCAGTCTTTTAAGTGTAGAAATTTGTTGTTAACAGATAGCCACGCTTCTGCGGTTGACGAGTTATAAGAAACAGAAGTGTCCAAGGGCTTTGTGATCGGTCCATTTGTTTCACCACCTTTTTGCATGTGGGGGGCCAACCCCATAGGGGTGGTTTGTGGCAAGTTTTCAAATAAATATTGATTAATCTATGACCTGTCTGCACCTCATTCTTCCCATATACCAAGTTTCAACTCGCTTGTTCCTTCGGAAGAATCTTCATTGAAGTATCGGTGGATTTAGCCATACAGCATATTCTACAGTTAGGCAGGGGGACTTGGTTGTCCAAAGCAGATATTGCTGATACTTTCAAATTGCTTCAGATCAAACTTACCCTTTGGAAATGGTATGGCATCAAATGGCGAGAGCAGTACTATTTTGCCACCAGGTTAACTTTCGGGTCAAAAAGTAGTCCTTGCTTGTTTGATTTGTTTGCCAAGCTCTCCATTGGATTTTGAGTAACTGTAAAGGTTGTCAGGGGACAGTGCATTATCTAGATGATTTACTCCTGTTAGAAGACCCAGGTTTACCACCTAAGGATCTGCAGTCTCTCACTGGGTTGTTTTTGGAGTTAAACGTTCCATTAGCGGCCCGTAAAGTGCAGGGGCCGTCCAGGATCAATTTTTTGGACATCGTGCTCAATTCTAATAGTATGATTGTGAGTTTGCCTAGGGAGAAATTGGTCAGGATACGGCAAACCATTAATCTTTTTGTCCACTCACCAGTCTGTTCCAAAAGAGACTTACAGTCTCTTTTGGGTATGTTGAACCATGCTATGAGAATCATTCCACAGGGTAGATCTTTTGTGTCCCATTTACTGGCCCTTCTACCCCTGTATCAGGACTCTGACTCGGTCGTCAGGTTACAGGCTGATGCACAAGCTGATCTGGTTATGTGAGATCAGTTCCTGTGTGACTGGAATGGCATTTCCATGCTTATTCCGCAACCTACTAGAGTGTTTTCGGACACAGCAGCGTCTGTAGGTTTCTCAACCATTTTTGGTCAACAACGGTGGCCATCTGAAGTGTTTCACTTGCCCATGTTTGCTTAGACTTCGGCATTGTTCGAACTGTATCCAATTCTGGAGGCAGCAGTTGCACTGGGACCAGAGTGGGCAGGAAAATCAGTCATTTTCTTTACTGATAATTTGGCTACAGCCAAAATTATCAATAAAGGCAGATAAGAGTCCCTGCTCATCATGTCGTTTATGTGCAGATTGACGCGGTTAGATCTTACATATAACTTTCATTTACAGGGAGAATTTATCGGTGGGACGTACAATGGTGCAGCCGATACAATCTCACTTTAATCTGCCTCAATTTTTCTTGCAGCATCCAGAAGCAGAGCTGGTGGGCAAACCAGTTCCTCCTTATGCCCTCCTGATCATAGACTAGTCAGGTACTGGACATAAGCGATAGAACTGGCTAATGGTTCTTTATCCAGAAAAATGTTGAAGGCCTACACTATGAGTTGAAAGACTTTTCGCAGGTTCATGGCCCAGTACCCTTGTAGTTGCCCTGAAGACATTAATTATGTAATGGCCTTCACGGAATATTGTCACAGCAAAATGGTCTAATCTGCTAGTATCATTGCGTTGTATATATCAGGTATCCAGCACTTCAGGTCTTTGCAGTCTCCTAACAGTCTGTCCATTTTTGCAGCTCACCCTCTTAAAGCCATGTTGGTGGGGGATGCAGAAGACTCAGGAGCAGTCACATTTGTCACGTTTACCAATCACTGGGCAGATTTTTCGGGATATGTCAGATATGTTGTCTGCTTCCCTATTTGGGGTGGGTCCCAGTTTGGTACTTAAGGCAGCTATATATTTAAGTTTTTTTGGGTTCCTCAGACCTGGGGAAGTGTCACAGGCTAGCCAACATGCACCTGTTCTCCTTAAAGGCAGCCTCACCAGGTGTGCTGTCCACTATGCCTTGCAACTTAATAATTTAATAATAAGAACAGGCAGATAGGCCCTGGGTTCTTGCTTCTTGGTCAAGTATTGCAGAACCAGTGGCCGCTGGTGCCCGGTGGAAGTAGTAGACATTCTCTGTTGGACTCCCCTTTGCTCCCTTTTCCCACGTATCCTCTGACCTCCAAACAGTTTGGCTCTCATGTATTTTGCTCACCAATCTGTGTTTAAATCCAAAGCGGTTTTCTGGTCATTCCTTTAGGATTGGGGCAGCATCCGCCGCTTCAAAACAAGGGGTCCCATCGTATATCACCAAGCACATGGGGCGCCGCAGGTCCGCTTGTTACAGCAGGTACATACCAGAACCTCATGCTGAAGTTATCCAAGCTTTTTAAACTTTTGTTACCGGTGATAATAATAATAAAGTGCATATCATACCTACTTTGTGTCTTTTGCCCTTTCAGGCGTACTGACCAGCTAGACCGAGGCACACTTCAGGTCTGGTAGCCATGGAATCACTATCCAAGTGAAGTCTCTGACTACAAGTCAGCCTGCATTTGTGGGAGGAGTCTGGAGTATATATCCCTCCTCCCTCCTGTGTCGGCTCGGTTTCCTGGTCCCCACCCACCCGGTTCCCTAGGATTCATAGCTTCTTAGCATACACATCCTGTTTCATACTTGATACATTTATACATTCGGTGTATGCCCTCTTTCAGGCGTACTGACCAACTAAACCAAGGCACACTTCAGGTCTGGTAGCCACAGTATCACTATCCAAGTGAAGACTCTGACTAAAATTTAGAATTATGAGAGAAGGAAGGCTGTTGTTGCAGGGGGAAACCTGGGATGGATGGATTGAAGAATTGCTCCCCTTGTCTTCAGCAGACTGATGACATCATTCTCCCAGATTGCATCTCTCAGCCTTGGCACAGATACTTGCCTGGAGCTCAAAGACTAGACTCCTTGGAATCGTGGCCTTCTAGCTGCAGTGGGTCTCCTAAATTGTTTAAGTACACCTGGGAGGGACAGTTTCAGCATGTCAAAGTCTATGGCAGGCTGTGACTGGATGGGGAAGAATGATGTACCTGCATTTGGGGTCTTATGCAATTAGGGATGAATTCCCTGAACACAGACATTTGTCTCTGAACGCATTGGGCCTTAAATACAATACTAATCAATACGGTGTTCAGCCCCACCCAGCTACAACCTTCGTCCTTGTCGTTTGTCCATGAATGCATTGGGCCCAAAATGCAGTACTACTCAGTACAGTGTTCTGCCCCATCTAGTCACAGCCTCCCACAGACTTTGACAGGCTGCGTGCTGCAGAGCAGAACACTACTGTACACTTGTCTGTCCTGGGCGCACTAAAGCCTCGCACACACGATCTGATTTTTGGACGACAGGTCTTCTGTTTTTTGTTGGATGCTAGTCTTATGTCGAAAGTGAAGAGCGTGCTAAATTTTCATACGACTAAACTCAACGTCAGAAATGACATAATGTTTTGAATATTTTTGCATCTTTTTTCGTTTCTGAACATGTGTAGTCCCGGTCGTATGATTTTTTTTGTACAACAATGTACTAACAGAACGAAAATCACATGATAAAAAAATTCTAGTCTGCACATACAGCTTTTGTCTGCCGAAAAATCAAAATCCGCTGTCGAAAGGAGCATACTAACAGTAAGAATTTCAGACAACAGGCCGTCAAACGAAAATTCCCATCCGAAATTTGCATCGCGTGTACAAGCCTTAAAACCCAAGAGAGAAGAACTGCAGTTAGATGGCCCTGTGTGCAAGAAGTTATAAAGGTCAAAGGTTTTTTTTATATTTTGGCTGTATTTTGCAACAACGGGGATTTAAAGGATAAGGTCACCTTTTTGAAAAAAAATAATAAATGCACGTCTTTTTGTAGGTAAAAAAATGTGCATTCATTATTTTTTTAACTTGGAGCCTTGAAAGCATTGCAAAGGATCAGCAGATCGGGGTGCCATACTGGACTCCTGAAAACTTCATTGCTTCTGTCTGCTTGTACCTCGTACGGGCAGACAGATACACACTGACAGGAAGAATGAATGAACTACCAGAGTGCCGAGTGGTTGTCGGGACTTGTAGTTTCCCATTCACAGAGGACTGTGAATGAATGACGTATCTTCAAACAGTGACAGCGAGCGCCCGGAGAAGATGAATGCCCACTGTCACTGAGGAGGAGGGGAGAGGCGGCAGCTGCTGGAACATGTTACACGTTGCACCCTAAATACAGGTGTTGCATGTTCCAAAAGGTGAACTTATCCTTTAATCATGCAGACTTGTAATGTTACTATTAGGTCTAAATTTTTCCAGCCAAAACTTTTCTTGTTTTTATAGAGTAGTGTCAATGTTGGGGTAACATAGGGAGATAGTAACTTAATACTTATAGAGTAGAGAAGGGGTGTGCCAATCAGGGGCGTTGCTAGGTCTACAAAAGATCTGGGGCTAGAGCCCATAGCAGCAGAGTAAAGAAAGTCATACGCCTGAGTGGGCATACACATGTATATAATATACGTGTGTGTGTGTGTGTGTGTGTATATATATATATTCATATATATAAATATTGTTACATACCTGAGTGTGGATTGCCCTTACATCAGGGTCCCCAGAGAGACATACCTGCTAATTGCAGAACTGCACCCACCCGGTAAGAGAATCTGGGCTATGGGCCCCAGACTCGGGGCTATAGCCCCAATAGCCACCCCCTAGCAACGCCCCTGGTGCCAATGTTCCTTGATCCTTTCTCCACCTATTTCTTGTTCTGATATTTCAGGGATAATAGAAATTAGGGAAAATCCCCACAGAGAACATTAAAGCCTGACAGAAAAAAATTAAATGTTTTGTGAGGAGCTGGGCTTTAAGACGTTAATGGGCATGTAGACATTCCAGCCACAAAAGTCTACAAAATTGATTTCTACAGCTGTGACACAGAGACATGACTTCAAAATGTGCTAGCTGATAGCTCAATCTTTATCTACTGAGAGAAACAAAAGAACAGCAAAGCCCAAGGGACATGTACATTTAAAAGCATGATGATTTCTTTGACCACTCATTTTGTGACATCTTACAGACCACTTACACAAGACTGCCATAAATTATTCTGACATCATTCTCCTGACATCATTCTCCTTCCCGGTCAAGATGTTTCTGTTCTGAAGATTGAAACACTAGTTCTCTCTTACAGGTGTATAGCAGGCTCACATCTCCAAATGACCCTGAATACATATTCTCCTGTGGTTTCTGGATCCACTCTTAGGGCAGGATCCTTGACTTATGGTGTGGTGAATAAGTTGGGCACCTAGCTGTAATTTTATCGCTGATAACACTGGAGGAAAGCATTAGGGAACACAGGATATCCAGAAAAAGGTAGAGAGGCGAATCTCAATTTCCAGATCTTATATTTCGTGTAGCTTGTGTTTGCCTTTTCTCTAGTTCAACTGGTAATTTTTAGCCCTGCAAGAGCTGCCAAAATTCTGGTCTATGACTATGTAGGAGCCGCCATAGTCCCTTTTCCTAATATGCTATGGACATTGACGGTTCTACCACTAGGCGGAGTAGGCGGCCACCTAGGGCGCACTGCCGCCCAGGGCGCCAAGCCCCTGTCCATATATTACCCCAGCCTGTCAATATACTAACCCAGCCTGTCCATATACTAATCCAGCCTGTCCATATACTAACCCAGATTTTGTCCACAAAAATATAAAAAAAAAATGTATTCATCAGTTTAGGCCAAAATGTATTCTACATATTTTTGGTAAACAAAATCGCAATAAGCGTATATTGATTGGTTTGCACAAAAGTTATTCGTACTATGAGAATTGATTTATAGCGCTTTTATTAATTTTTTTTTCTTTTACTGGTAATGGCGGCAATCTGCGATTTTTATCGGGACTGCGATATTGCAGCGGACAGATCAGACACTTTTGACACTATTTTGGGACCATTGACATTTATACAGCGATCAGAGCTAAATATAGCCACTGATTACTGTATAAATGTCACTGGCAGGGAAGGGGTTAACACTAAGGGGGTGATCAAGGGTTTAAGTGTGTTCCCTCACTGTGTTCTAACTGTGTGGGGGCTGGGCTGGCAGTGGCAGGGATATGACAAATCTAACTGTTCCCGATGACAGGGATCAGTAGATCACTGATCAAGCCACCTGACAGAATGGGGAACCGCTGTGTTTACATTGATGGTTCCCCGTTCTTCCTCTGTAGTAGGCGATCGCAGGTCACCAGCAGACATCGAGTCCGCCCGACCCGCGGGCACACTCACGCAGCGTGCATCGGGCAGGAGAGCGCCCGCCCACTAGCTGCGGCTGCGCGAATCGCCATTTATATATGCCACTCTGCAGCAGTAAAAGTGTGCGAGCAGGTCAGTAAGCAGTGTTTTTCCTTTTGGGATAAAAGTTTTGCATGAATAAATAAACCTGATCATTTTAATCACCCCTGCTAGTGTTAAGCTGTTTGTAAACTGATACATTCTGCTGGAGAGCGTGTGGTTTTGAAAAACAACAGACTTGTAGGCTGGATCACCAGATGAAATTAGAATAAAGAAAGCCTAAGAAAGAAAACGAATGCAGCCATCACATCTAAGACTTGGTAAGCTGCAATATAGCAAATGTTAGCTTTTGGGTTTCATACTGCTTTAAGCACCTGAAACCTATAAAAAGAATAATAGTTATACTTACCAATCCAGCAGACAGTGACTCTGATCATATTATAAGTGTAGTGATGAAGCAGCTGGTAGGTGAAACCGCATAGCGTATCAAAGGCATGGCATCTTCCACACCAAGGAGTTGCTGAAGATAACCAATGATGGAATTATCTTAGCAAGAGAGCAAAGATTTGAACCACTGCCCACCTAATGGATAAAAATTACTAATACTCAGATAGCACTTTAATAGGGGTTTAATATAAAGATCATATATAAAATAGAAAATATTGTAGACAATTGGTTCATCAATGTATGGACATTCTTTGATATTGTTGGAATTGTATATCATATATTGTAATGAATGGTTTTCTATAATCTGACCACCAGGGGGAACCGATATGTAACTCCTAGCCATACCCAGCACAGAAAGGCCCCAGCCATTATGTGGACGTGGGGCCTTTTGTCACTCTGTATCTGGATACTCCCCCCCTTTTTAGACCAACAATACGGGTTGTTTAATCGTCGGTTGTGGATGAGGTTTTCTTTTTCCTCCTGCTCTCCTTGTATGGCAGGAAGCTTGTATGGACCCCTATCCTAGGTTGTTGAGGGATTGAAAGTTGCTCAGTGGAACACATTCTCTGTGAGTATTAATAGGTCTCTTGCTTTACTTATTTTTCATATTTTGTTAAGAAAAAAACATTGCAATGTTTACAACAGGTATACAGATGATAACCTATTGAATGAATATTATATGCAAGTCTGTATGTCTTTTATATTACAGAAATGGTATCTTTTCCCTGATGAAGAAAATTTACCCGAATACCTTTGAAACGCGTTGGAAGCATACCATGATGGAATTTACCTACATACTACAAGGCTGTATTCTCCTTTGGTTTTATGTATTTGTAGGATATCTGTGAAAGATTTTTAACTTTAATAATACAGAATAGAATTTTATATTCATTTGACTTCTATAATATAATTGCCTTAAAAATACCTCTAAGAGGTTAACAGATATTTCAGTTTATATTGGGATGATGGCAATCAAGCCCATCCAAACCATGAGAGTAATAATTTGTAAGATTTGAAACACGGCCCACTTAATGGATAATAATTACTAATACTCTATTACATATCAATCCATATATCAATCTTTTGTTCCTAGCGACAGGCAATTTATATAAAAATATCTCCATTACAGAGTACATTAATATAATATATTATTTATCTGTTCAGGGGAGTGCTGACATTGTAATGCTTTATGACTATTGAAATTAATTACATTGCTCATAAAAATGTTGGGGTCAGTAAATAAGGTAAGAAATATACACTTAGGCCCCTCAAGCCACATCAAGCGAATCCACCTGATCTCTCCGCTGATCCCCGCTGAGCAGGCAGATGGCAGGTCCATGCTCGTTTCGCTATGCAGAGCAGACACAGACACAATAAGTTGCTCTCTATGGGGCGGCTGGATGGAAACGGATTGCCTGTCTGTTTCCATCTGACTGTCATCCAGGCCTGTACTGGCCATCGGGACTACCGGGAGTTTCCCAGTGGGCCGATGGCTCAGTGGGCTGGCCTCATCCTCACAGGGGTCCCTGCGATCTACCCGTCAATCACCACCAGTCAGCTGACGCCTGACGGGTAGATCGGGGATTCAACTGCAGAGAAGCGCAGGGAGCGGCTGTGTATGAAGTTCTCATTCATGTGTCACACTGCTTCCTGGCGGCCCCGCCCCCTCCTCTCTCCTCATCCATTCCAATTGGCTTGTGACATCACCTGGGATAGACGAGGAGAGAGGAGGGGGCGGGGCCGCCAGGGAGCAGTGTGACACATGAATGAGAACTTCATACACAGCCGCTCCCTGCGCTTCTCTGCAAGAAAAAGAAAAGACGGGTAACACTTAACTGATGTACCCCCATGTGCCCTGATGTACCCCCATGTGCCCTGATGTGCCCCCATGTGCCCTCATGTGCCCCCATGTGCCCCCATGTGCC
>BLSH010411801.1:1364008-1376649 GCA_018402905.1 Glandirana rugosa
GAGATTGTTGGGACCTGGTTTGTTCGTTGACCCCCCCCCCCCCAATTGCGGGAAGGAGTCTATGTCAGCTAGTAGATAAACGGAGTGTAGGCCAATTACTCTAATCGCACTGTAAGAGGAGCAAGTATCTTCCAAACAGGCAGGGATCAACTACCTCCAATATTTACATTGAGTACAGTTTTGGGGTCTTGCACCTGACTTTGTTATGCTGCAACCTTGAAGCAGTAAAGAAGGTAATCTGCAACTTCAGTCTCTGGGTGAATGTGTCTACAACCTACAGGTAATCATGGGAAGCATACTAGAGGTCATTGCCTGTGTAAATCTGTCTGTCAAACCCCAGCAGGAATGAGGGCCAGCATGTGGCGACCCCTGGGAATGAGGGGGTTGAGCAAGCACAGTCAAGATGGTGGAGGGGGCCCAGTCACCATCCTCACATTGGAGAATAGGGTAGAGCGTAGTGGAACAATTGCCCTGAAGATAGGTCTAACGTTTGGGGTGACCTGGCTGCTCGCTATGGGCATGTGTGAAGCATGTGGACACCTGCTTTCAGTCTCCATATTGTCTAAAAATACCCTTCCTTGCTTTGCTGAATCCTGTGCACTGGTCTTGTCTTTTACATGGCTACCCTAGACTATATTCTCCAAAGAAATGAAGCTTATTATAGAACATAAAAATGGTATCTGAACCTCCATCTTTTATGCAGCATTATATAGGAGGTAATAGCACAGGGAAATGGCTGCACTCCAGCTAATTTTAGCTGGCATATTAGTAGCATTCTGTGTGCTGCTCAGTGACTTTTAATACCTGATATGGGGAAGCAGAAGTGGCCTGAACATGAGACATTTCCAGAATATACCTCTGTTCTTTATATTCACCCAGAAACTCGCTCTTTCTGGAACAGCTTTACACTGCATCATTTCTCCTCTCGTTCCCAGTCACTTTTCCACATCATTACCTCTCCTTTCCTCAGCATTTTTATAATTAATTTGTGGTCTCTGTGAAATTGCCAATGGCTCATTCCCCCCTCAACCCCCGCCACAAGCACCTTCCCTTCTTTCTTTAAACATGGAGGAACGTACCACAAACTTGACTGAAAATCATTTCAGTTGAAGAACCCCCACACCAGGGGGGTTCTGTGACAGCTTCCCTCTGCAAATGACTCCCCCGCTGACAAAATGCATTATACTCTGGCAGACATGAGCCCCTCCATATTTCTTGAGACCCTCAAGCTCTATTATTGTCACAAGCGGCAAATGTAGCCCACACAGACATGTAACATTTTCATTAAGGAATCTACAGTATTTTTCAAATCAGCAGAGGAAGAAGCGCTCCATGCAGATCCTAATCACTTTCATCGCTCGGTAAAAGCACTACATTTGTGTGCAAATTAGCTGAATAGAAATCCGCTGGATGAATAATACAAGTACCATTACTTATTAAGGAAGACAGTCTGCCTCATATATATGTCTCTGTATTTATTACTGTCATTTTGCAGAGAGTTACAAGGTGTTCATGTATCACACATCCTGTTATTATGCTTGTTGTCAGAATGAAAGCCCTGTTCATAGATAAATTATAAAATTATTTCAAGTAAAGAAAGAAAATAATATGTAATAAGCTATAGTTAGAAGTTCTACATTTGAGGGTGGGTCAGGTAAGCCCAGACCTAGGATTTAACAACCACTAGGGAAGTACTAGCTGACTTGCCTGCAAATCTGTTTTGTAGCACTATGGTTTTTCCTTATAGTAACACTGGCGGCCATAGTGAACCTTGCATAAAAATGCAAGGTCCCCTTATTTTGTTTTGTCCCAAATAAAATAATGCAATGCTAAATTAAGAAAAAAATGCCAAAAAAGCATTCTCCTTAAATAGAAGGATCTTCACCCCCAACTTATCTCATGAGGATACAATTATTTCATGACCGTAAATATTAAACATTTTCCAACCAGATCTCTCTTAAAATGCCCCTGTACATCCAAACCTTCCTTTGTGCTAATAAATTATTTCACCCTTATATAAATTGATATTTGAAGGTAGGGATGCCTTGTCCTTTTTGAAACTTGATGCATTTGGGTCTCCTCCCCTTACACCATGCCCAAGTCCCTCTGTCAATTAATTTTGCGTCATTTACGTTTTATGGTGTCAACTGACCTAAGATTTGTATTGCCTTGAATGTGCCATGCCATCCATGATTTAATTTCACTATTCCTTCTACAGTACATAATTATTTTCAATGGTCATTATAAGTTGTCTATACAAAAATAGCGCAGAACACCTGCATTTTCTTTTGTAACTGTGTTTATTGGCCTTGATATTGTTTTCTTGCATTATTTTATATGCAGAAATAAAAACAAATATATTAAAAATCTGAAAAAAACTAACAATAAATGACTTCCCTTACACCTGACTTCTGGATGCTTTGCCTAGAAAACGGCTCCAACACAGTGCCGGAACATCTTCTTGAGAGACCTGGGAACCTCAGCATAAACAGCGCAAAAACTAAAATCATTAAGCACAAAGTCAAAGGACAACTGTACCTTTGGAAAAAGTTGTCCTTGAATGCACGGCCCCAGTCCCCATTGAGTGCAGCTCACCTAGTCTAAAACGTAACCCTACCCCAATTTTAGCGAACCTCACTGTGTAGGTTTGCTCAGAGTTGTAGAGCCTCTTTTGCGGTTCACTTGTGTCCACCAACAGGTGGTATAGATAAACAGGAGTAGAGCTAAGGTTTGCTCTGGCCTGGGACTCAGGATCCATCAAACCTGAGAGAGCTGCTGAACTGAAGTTTGATTTATGACTGAATCAAAAGGTTTGCATTGTCTTCGTTTTGTGAGTGACTGGGAGAAGCCCTTCACCGCTCAGTTAGAAAAACTGAAAATGTTTAGTAAGAGCTTGGATGCCAAGGATGTATTTTCTGTTTTGTTTGTTTGATTTTCATGCAACCTTTTAAAATAAAACTGGCTACAAGTCAGCTTTTAAGAAAACCTTCCAGGGAAGGTGATCCCCATTGAGCTAACCCCCCACAATGTATAGAAAAAACCAATACAGAGGACAATCCTTATTAAGAAGAACAAGACGATGCAATATGTTATAGTTCAATCAGCATACACCCGTGTCCCTTTATGTTTTGACATCATTTGCACTTGTAAGGGATATTTACGATCAGTTGCACACAAGCACATTGTACTCCACAGGGCACTTGCTCTAGGCCACATTTGAATGCTAGGACTGCAGACTAATGAGTAAAGATGCTTACCAGGCGATGAGGTTAAGCCGCTCACCATGTCCTAATCATAACTAAACGTGGTTGGGTGAGGCGACAACCCAGATCATTCACTGTTCTGTGAAACGCTTCATTACCATGTAGAAAATAAGCCCGAGGCAAAGAGCTGAGGCTTTGAAAAGATCACATTGTCATACCACTCAATTTCTTGTACGTACCTAATACACTCTGTGTCTGGAAATTCATATTTAACCTTTGTTTAGTGTGAGGCTATTTGTTCCAGTTATGCAGACTTGTGCTTCTCGAGAGGAACAGATAAATGATAGATTTCACTGATGATATATGAGATTTATGTTAGTTCCCGCTACATGATATTTCACATCTTAAAGTCACAAATAGAAGGGAACTTTGTCAAAATGTATTATTTTTAGTTTGGGAGCTGTAGGATAATATTTAATTTTGAGTTTTATTTAAAGTGACCCTGTAGACAATTAAAAATAAAGCTACCCGTGTGTTCTCCAAACGCTGCTGTGTTGCTGAGGAGGAATCACCCAAAAACACTTCTGGGATGGCCAATCTCCTGTGTATGCCACAGCTCTTACTGGTTATTCCTACATCGCTGCAGGAGACATTAGTCACCTGGAGGTAGATAGGAGTAACCAGTAAACATAGGGGGGGAACCAGGAGATTGACACCTCAGGAAGTGCCAGTTTCCTAAAAGACTCGGAGTCAATTCATCAGCAACAACTTGGTGTTGAGTGGCATGGACAGCAGAAGAAGTGACTATTTAATGTCTTCTTTACAAGTACCAGCTTTATTTTTAAACCTATATTCATGGCAGTTTAACTTTAAAGAATCATTGCTCCTCATTGAACCTCTCCTAAAGCTAGACAGTCCAAACTAAGCAAATGTAGCACCCTCCTAGCATAGGATAATTAGTAAATTTAGTTGTGACTTCTGTAATTTATTGTTTGGTCTGTTCAGGGTTTCACAGGCTGGAAGTTTCATTGCTTCTCCCTGCCTCTGGAAGAATATTCCAGAGCTAAGGGCAGGAGATTCAAAATGACCAGCCTGAATATTTATCAGGTTCCAGCCAATTTATGGGGAGGAGTGTCCAGAAAAGGGGCTGGAATGGTGATAAATAGTCTGAAGCACTGGAGAGTTGTATTTGGACTCTTAGGGAGGGTTCCAGAGTTGGAGGGGTGGTTGCCCTCAGGCAGCCCATGGACTGTACAGCTGTTCTTGAGGCCTCAGCGGTGTCAGGGTTTAGGGCCTGTATGGGCTTTGCTAAAAGCTGAAGCTCACATGGGATCTGGTCTGGAGAGGGACCTCTCACTCATTGAATCGTGTCCAGAGGAAGCTGAAAGTTAGTAGATGACCTGGGGACTTGTGAGTAAAGGCCCTAACCTAATCTCTATGAGTGTGTATTGGTCTGGAGATTGCACTGGGTACCAGTAGTTGTGTATTGGCATAAGGTAACCAGATGCCAAAGAGGTTTGCCCAATGGTCTTCAGCTGTCCAAATCCCACAGGAGAAGATTGTCCTCTCATTGCTAATTACTTACTAATCATTTTGGAGTATCACATTGACGTAACCCCTCTCCCGTTAAAGTTTCTTCCAGCAATAAACCTTAAAGAGACATCCCCTAGACCAGGGATATGCAATTAGTGGACCTCCAGCTGTTGCAAAACTACAAGCCCCATCATGCCTCTGCCTCTGGGTCTCATGCTTATGGCTGTCAGAGTCTTGCTATGCCTCATGGGACTTGTAGTTCTGCAACATCTGGAGGTCCACTAATTGCAAATCCCTGCCCTAGACTGTATTATGGGAGCCGTTGTGAATGGACTGGTGCTTGCAGGGATGGTCAGCCTCTGTACTTTTAGAGAAAACCAGTTGTTACCAGTTGTTCCTTCTGGGATAGCACTACAAATACAATGAAAAGCAGAGGCTATCAAAAGTGAAAGCCTATTACTTAAAAAGACTACTGATGTTCAATGTAAATTTCAATACCTGGGTTTAGGAGTTGGGTGCGGGATGGGGAGCAAACTCAACTGTGACAGGAAAAGCTGAGATATCTAAATATCTATTTACCCTCTGGCTCCCGGAATTGGCTTCCACTGCCTCTCTCCTCGCAGTTGTAGCGGTACCCCCGAAGGAGCTGCTAATGAAATGTATATTTTCCTGAGCCTCCCACTGAATATTCTTGCAGCCAGTCACTATGGTATTTCCACACAGCCAGGTGCACACACAATCCTGCTTGTTTCCAATGACCAGTCTAGGGGATGAATTTTCAATGCTTTATTTGTTAAACTTGGATAGGAGAAGGGTAGAGATAGGATACTCCAAGTAACTGAATGTAACTGAGGACAAATTCTCCCTAGGTTCTGTACAGCAGGCAGTCAGTGGCTTCACACAGCAGACTGACTCCAGTGAAACAAGTCCATCTTTAAGCAACAAAGAACATGCCGGACTTTGTTTCTTCAAGACACTAGCCAGTGTCTCCTTTCTAACTCAATGTAGCAGACTAGCAAGGCACTTTATGGCAGGCTGACTAGCAGAACAGATCCCTTGTTAAACAGTAAGGACAGAAGCTGGACTCTGTTCTTCAAAGACACTCTCCAGTGTCTCCTTTCTAGCTGGCACACCCAAAAAAGCTGATATGAGAGCAGGGGGAAATTCTAGCACACAGTCTCAGGGATTCTCTCAAAGATCTGTACTCACACCATGTCCCGGTACAGTCGGTAGCCTGTTCTGCCAACCTCCAAGCGACACTTTGCCACTGCAGTATCAGACCGAATCCAGAGACATCCTCCCTCTGCCAGCTTCTATGGAACTGTGGGTTGCAGCTTCATCATCCAGATAGGCCTCGACTAGGCCTAGCAGCCGGCAGCCTCCTGGATAGGCTCTCGGGCCTAGCAGCCAGGAGCTAAACATACACCTCACCCCTCAAGCCTGAGTGGGCTGGGACTCCTAACCTTGAGCCCATGTGCTCCCTTTTAGATGAAGGTGCTCACCCAAGATGCAGTGGGTCACCACTCCCCTGCTAGCTGGTCAGAACCACCTCCAAATACACCTGCTGTTACTGGCTGAGGCTTTTTCCCCTCTGTCCAATAGGGACTGGTACTATTGGACATGGTAAAAGATCTCCAGACCATATGAAACAGCACCAGAGCACATAGAGCAGACCTTACTTAAATCAGGCTCTCTGATAAGCAGACAGCACATAAATGTACCTGTCAGCTCTTCTGTTAAGCAGACAGAGCCAAAAACTATATACACTCACTAGTACCCAAACTAAGAGGGCGCTACACAGTTCTCTCGGATCAATCACTTTAGCTGCCCACAGGTTTTAGGAACAAGATCCGCTGTTAGCAGGGCCGGTTTCCTCGATCATCTGCTGAAACGCTGTCTATGTGCCCTCTGGCTCCCGGAATTGGCTTCCACTGCCTCTCTCCTTGCAGTTCTCTCGGATCGATCACTTTAGCTGCCCACAGGTTTCAGGAACAAGCTCCGCTGTTAGCAGGGCCGGTTTCCTCGATCATCTGCTGAAACGCTGTCTGTGTGAGTAGGCTGCAACTCGGCTGACAAGACGCACAGGGTCTTGTTTAATCAATCACCGCCGTCCAGAGAGAGCGTAACAGGCTGCACCCTCTGCTTAAATACACTCTCCCATGAGGCACCGTTCCTCCCAGAAGCCTTCCTATGCAGCACAGTCTCATGGGAAATTAAGTTCCTCTGTAGCACAGTCTATTAGGAAATTCTTAAAAGCACACTACAAGCCCCACAATGCAGTTCTATAGCATAGTTCCAGTTTCCAACTAATAAACTTGGTACCAGGGGAAATTCAGCTGCATCATACCTGCAGGCAGGGGCGTCTTTATTGCCAGGAGTATAACACTTGGCTCCTGGCTACAGATATATACCCTAACTGCATGACTATAGTTTTTGAAAGAAATGTGACAATTACCATATTTTTAAAATGGTTTTATCTTTTTATCAACCTTTTTGCTGCATCTCAGTTCTGCTGACCTCCTGCAGCCACTTCCTGTACATGCATGCACACGGGTGCATCAACCGCTTGGCATTGCTTGGTGTAGACTTTTGATGGTGACAATGGGACATGCCTGTGTAATACCTGCTCAAGGCTACTTATAGTTTTCGCCAGAAATGCATGTGACAGGGTGACAATGCTTACGAGCAATTGGAAAATAGGACAAAGAGTTGTCACCCTGAACAAGGACCTATATCGCAGCTTTTGGAGGCACCATGAATTTTTCCCTCCAATGATTCATCTGAATCCTTTGTTGTATACCAATTTGGCTGCCTGGCATAAAATCTGTGTATGCTGACTTTTTAATAGCCATTCCTCACACTTTGGAGGATCCCTTGATTTGAGTTGATAGAACCTCTGGAAGTTCGGGTTCTGCAGGTTCGGCCGAACGTCCGAACAAAGTCCGGGTTCGGGAACGGACTTGACCCGAACTTTGTCCCGGACCCCGAATCCCATTGAAATCAATGGGGACCCGAACTTTTAGGCACACAAATGGCTGTAACAAAGTCCTGGCAAGTCCCAGAGGTCTGCAAAAGGAAGGAAAATGGGGGTAAGAGTCGGACAAGTGCCCTACAAAGAAATAGGGATAGGGAAATAACTTAAAATAATTTTTAATGTGAAATCACATAAAAAAAATCAAAAATGGAGGTGGATGTGGAGTTGGAGGTTGATTTAGAAAAGTCCGGGTTCGGGTCTGGGTCCCGGACACCCCAAAGTTAGGTACGGACCCAAAGTTTACAGTCCGGGTTCGCTCAACTCTAATCCCTGATCTTCCAGAATCCGCTGCATTACTCATTCTCAAAATGTGGCATGATAGAGGTATTCAGCACTTTAAAACATTAAATATTATCACTACTAAGCAGCTAATGTCCTCAAATGATGCCCGTAAAAAAAATGAATTCCTTACCAATGGCCCGCTTGTTTCTTTAAAGTGAGATCCTCCTACTCCACAGTAAAAAAATAATCTTAAAGGGATTGGTCAAATTCCTTAGATACTCTCTTTCTGTATTCCAACCATAAATGCCAAGCCATTTCCAGTCTCTATGCTTTCTGGAGAACACATCTAGACCATTTCCAGGTGCACTCTTCTCTTCACTGTGGACATCTTGGCCCTTAAATCTGAGATTCAGAAAAAAAGACCGGTATGCCATTGAGAACAGAATGTTTAGCTGGAAAATAATGTTAAAAGTGAATTCCTTGCACCCTCTTGCCTAACAACTTCTATCCGCAGCACTGATCCCTAGTATTGTAATGGCCATGCTCTCTTGTTACCTGTCCTAGATTTAGACATATGTGATAAGATTAGTGACAGTAGGGAGGTCTCCAGGGGTTCCCTATAAAATGTTGCTATTAGGCCGTGGAATATATGGTCTGGAAATATGTTCACTTTTAAAGAAACCAATCAGATGCAATACAGAAAGGTCTAAATGTAGACAATTCAATTAATGAGACCCATTGTCAATACCAGGGGTATACCATTAGTCACAGTAGGCTTGTGCTTATAGAAAAGGATGGCTTTTCCCTGCACAGGTATTGTAGGCAGTGCCTACCTTTTTTGGGAGAATCACTCACACACAGTTCATAGTATACTGACTGATGTCTTTTATATAAATCTTAAGTATGCTTGTAGTAGTGGGGCAGGGGCAGGGGTCGTGTGGTGGAAATCACATCCTCTATGTTTCCCTCCTTGTTGGGCACCAAGCAAGGGTCACATGAGAGGCCTACCCCGGGCTGGGTTCTTAGGCACTTTGGTTAGGGTCACTGCACATGGGGTACCTTTACTGGAACAGATGACTGAACTCTAATAAACCCTCTCAATGTATTATACATCACCATGGTCACCTGTGCAAATAGGAGGGGCACCTAGAGCTCTTGCCCTCTCCACCTGTCTAGCGTATCACCACTACCTCACTCCCAATAACGGCATGGAGCCCCGCCATGCGTGCACTTCACTTATCTCTTCCTCTTCGTACCTGTGTACAGGTAGGGGACCTCTGTGGTGCTGATCTGCTCCCATTGCTATGGGAGACGAACCTGCTCATGGAGAGAGTGCCGATAACAACTCCTCCTGCGAGAAGCTATGCCACCTGTCATGTGTACAAGCTTATGACAGGCTGCCAGAGAAACCTTTGTTACCCTTGGTAACCACTTGTATTTTCACACTGTATTAACTCTTGTATCATTATCCTCATACCCCAATGTGCTTAGTGACCCGAGTTGTAACTATATGTGCTACTTGCATTACCCTCCTTCAGTAACTTCAGGCCAGGCAAAGGCAAAGTTTCAAAAGCTTTACTAAAAAATAAATTACACATGACAGTTCTTTTCCTAGCATCCCTAGTCCCTAACTTAAGCTTGTGGCTACCCCAGCATACAGTATCTCACAAAAGTGAGTACACCCCTCACATTTTTGTAAATATTTTATTATATCTTTTTATGTGAGAACACTGAAGAAATGACACTTTGCTACAATGAGTGTTGTGTGTGAGTGTACAGCTTGTATAACAATGTAAATTTGCTGTCCCCTCAAAACAACTCAACACAGCCATTCCTGTCTAAACAGCTGGCAACAAAAGTGAGTACAACCATAAGTGAAAATGTCCAAATTGGGCCCAATTAGCCATTTTCCCTCCCTCATGTCATGTGAGCGTCTTGTCACGAGAAATGCAGGTAACCTCTACCTATGTATATTTTCTTCATATTTTCTAACTTTTGACTGAATATGCCAGTAATGTCCAATTCCACAAACTGGCCTGTATGCCAGTTTACAGAATGGTTGGTACCCTGATAATGAAAGAAACAAGTAGAGTTTTCACAGGGCCATTGTACCTGTGAGCCCAGTATAAGCCCTGCACGTCATGCCTTCTATAACCCATTCCTGGCCTCCATCTGTAGATTAATGATTTTAGACATCATGACCGATACTGAGAAAATGGTAGCCTAAATTTAATTTTAGTACAAGAAGTGTGTACCTGTTCACCTCTCAGAACAGAAAGTAATGATAAATATCTCCAACAGGAGCACATACAAGAATAAAACACCTTTTAGTAGTGTTGGTGTTGATACTAAACAAATGCTCCGATACTGAAACAGATACCTTCAGACTCGGTTCACATACACTATATTATCAAACATATTGGGGCGCTTGCCTTTACACGCAAAGGAAATTTAATGGCATCCCAGTCTTAGTCCATCGGGTTCAATATTGAGTTGGCCCACCCATTGCAGCTATAATAGCTTCAACTCTTCTGGTAAGGCTGTCCACAAGGTTTAGGAGTGTGTCTAGGGGAATGTTTGACCATTCTTCCAGAAGCACATTTGTGAGGTCAGGCACCGATGTTGGACGAGAAAGCCTGGCTCACTGTCGCCTCTCTAATTTATCCCAAAGGTGTTCTGTCAGGTTGAGGTCAGGACTCTCTGCAGGCAGCTAAGTTCCTCCACCCCAAACTCGCTCATCCATGACTCTTTGGACCTTGCTTTGTGCAGTGGTCCAAGTAATTTGGTAGAGGGGAATTATGGTGTGGGGTTGTTTTTCAGGGGTTGGGCTTGACCCCTTAGTTCCAGAGAAGGGAACTCTTAAGTCGTCAGCATACCAAGACATTTTAGACAATTTGATTCTCCCAACTTTGTGGGAACAGTTTGGGGATGGCCCCTTCCTCTTCCAACATGACTGTGCACCAGTGCACAAAGCAAGGTCTATACAGACATGGATGAGCGCATTTGGGGTGGAAGAACTTGTGAAATGTCTCTGCAAGTGAAATATGTTCGGTTTTCCCATCAGTTTTCATAAATGTATGGTGTGAGCAATCCCTAAAAAAACTGTCACATGACACTAAAAATAGGTATTGGTAATTGGTATCAGTAAGTACTTGAGAAAAAGTATCGGTACTCATACTCCGTCTTAAAAACGGTATCTGTGCATCACTGGTTACAACCACTGAAATGTTTTTAATTACCTACTAGCAAATGTTTTCTTTTATTGGAGTCAATAGACAGAAGTAAAAAAACTGACGGACATTTACTGTATCTATTTCCCATTTTACAAAAAAAAAAATGGCTGGAGTCTGCAAAGACCTAAGAACTTAGTAAACAGTTGGTGTTAAAACTTGCAACCAGGGACCTTGTTCCAGTTCATTATTACTGTCCTGCTGCTGCAATTTTCAGAGTAAAAGGAAGCATATTATCTGCTCATCAACAGTTTAGCAGCTTAGAAATTTTTATTATCTTATGGGATTTTCCATTGCTCTGCCTTTCTACATGTAAATGGCCTACCTTAGCTGCTCGAAATGTACTACTGTGATAATTAACTAGAAATAATTACAATGCACTTGGCAAATTACAGCTTTGCCCTGTGCAGAAAAGACATGTTTTATTTATACTAGCTCCCTGGCGGCTTTCTGATTGATCAAGCGCTAACCCTTATATTTAAAGGTGAGATAATGACAGGGACAGTCACCGTGTGACCTGGAGCCCTGCAAAGCTTTCTGCTCTGTTACCAGTTACTTTAGTTTACTGTATGTGACATATTTTGTTCACTCCAACATGGGATCTTTGTAAGGAAGGGCTTAGCGGGCTCTTATACTGTACTTGGGAAGATAAGGTTTCTAATTGTTTATACAATGAGAGTACTTGGAAAAACTCAGGGGTGCAGTAACATGGCAGTAAATAAACAGAAGGACAATTATGTACTCACCTTGAGCATGCTGAATGCATCAGAGTAGCAATGACGGCGGTGGAAACAGTAAGTGCAGTACGGTCTGTGGCTAAGGGGGTCTCAGCTTTGATGCTGATACAGGATTGCTTGTGTTTTCTTTCCTAAGTGCAGCAATGGGAAAATGATGTTTTAATTATATAGAGGAGACCTTTGTTGCATACATACTTATTATTATACTGTGTGAGGCATTGGCGTTTATGCTAGGTGTAATAATTAACCCCTTCCTTACCGGGCACTTAAACCCCCCTCCTGCCCAGACCAATTTTTGGCTTTCAGCGCTGTCGCATTTTGAATGACAATTGCGCGGTCGTGCGACGTTGTACCCAAATAAAATTTGCGTCCTTTTTTTCCCACAAATAGAGCTTTCTTTTGGTGGTATTTGATCACCTCTGCGTCATTTCTGATCGCCGCTATAAACAAAAAATGAGCGACAATTTTGCAAAAAAGAACAATATTTTTTACTTTTTGCTAAAGTACAAATCCATTAAAAAAAATATTCATCAGTTTTGGCCGATATATATTCTTCTACATATTTTTGGTAAAAAAAAAAAATCGCAATCGGCGTATATTGATTGGTTTGCGCAAAAGTTATCGCGTCTACAAACTGGGAATTGATTTATGGCGTTTTTATTATTTTTTTTTTTTTTACTAG
>BLSH010411801.1:1392394-1409508 GCA_018402905.1 Glandirana rugosa
GACGTGATATTTCGTCTATAGATAATTAAGGTGTCTAGCGTAACAAATCCGACCGTATCCGTCCGACTAATAAGTTCTTTCTAAATAAAGTTGATATTAAGGTGAGTCTAAGAAATAGTTTCACTAACAGTCATTTTATCGTTATGTACCGAGATTAATACATCCCAGGGTATAATTTCCAATTGGAAAAACCCGTCTTGAAGTGAAAAGTATTATTTATCTTAGGAATACATTATATTAAAGATCGGGTCGGAAGGGTTACAAGAAAAGAGAGTGGTTGGTATAGGTTTTTTTGTAAAGCACAAAGACCAAAGACAAAATTTTGTAAGAAAGACGGAAGTGATGCAACCAGAAAGAATGTTTTAAAACAGAAACCAGAAACACGAAATGTTTTTTTGGATATGGTTGGTGAGAGAAAAGAACATTGGGAAGGCTGGGCTAGAAATTATATTACATAAGGATTCTATTTATTATGAAAAGTGAAGTTCTGCCCAAAAAGGTTAACCTTTAATATGGGACCCTACATAATTAGAGCCATGTATTGCTATTTTACTGACAATCACTTTGATAAAGAATCTGAGTGGAATTATAGTTGAAATAAATCTTTCTTGAATAATCAGCCTGCCTATGCCAGCCTAAACAATGCGATCTGTGGAATTAATAGATATCTGCTTTATAGTGCAGGCTGCAAACCCATTTTCATGTGGCGGGTATAGTTGTTCAGTACACCGTGTCCTGTGCTATATATAAGTTTGATTATGTTTGACGACTTTCACTAAAAAGTTGTTCAAACGCAGCAGTAGTTTTGGAAAAGGAACAATGTATTTTCAAGTAATATGCACTACTGTAAAGTAGGGCCAATTCAAAAAGAGAAAAATAGAAAGTTAGTGTGCATTTATCTGACCTAGAGTCTCGCTGTCATACACACAGAAAATGGACTTGCTTGTCAAAAGAAAAAGGCTGGTAATAAATAATTTTCATTCAGCAACTCCCATTATCCCCGCACATCTGTGATTTGTGAGCTAGGCACAGCTTGGTTACAGTTCAGCTCAAACACTGGAAGGGTCATTACTAGTTCGCTAATTACAAAGTTCCTCTGGACATTGAAAGTGATGAGCTGGTTCGAAGTGACCTTGTGAACTAGAAGAAAATGAATAGACACAATCAGGTAGGAGACTTGTCAGAAAGGAATTTTGAGAGGTAAATGAGCAGCCTTCCAGTATAATGACATGAGCAATGTTAGAAGATACACTTTACATGTTAAGTTGATTTCACGGCAAAATTGTTACTTGGAACACCATTAATGCTGCAATACAAGTCAATCTAATATGCAAAAAAAGTCTTCATAGCCTCAAAGTCATATTGAAAATTGTTAACATCAGAATTACTCTCCAGTGATGAGGTCCCTAAGCCCACTCATCGCCACTGACATATTCACCTAGACCTAGTATTAAAAGCTGACAAAGGTCCTAGCCTGAGAAATGAAGACAGGAAGCAAATGAATTTCTCCAACCTATATAGGCAAACTCTGATGTAAAAAAATTACAGTATTATGAAGATTCTCACAGTGACCAATCAAATCTGATGATAAGTGAATTACTGGTCGAGAAGGTCGAGTATCGGCGGCCGATATTCACTTTTTTTGAAGAATAGATATCGGTCTCAAACTTACCGATATTACGATATCAGGCTGTACTGGCGTTCTTTAGAGTGCTCGGCTGTTATTACAAGCAGTGGGAGGGGACAACTCCCCCTCCCGCTGTCTTCCGCCACTTCGCCCTGGTCTCCCATCCCACGTCCGCTGGCTGGCAGGAGACACAGCTTCGATTGGGTCTCGGATTTAGTAACCCGGAAGCGACTGTTTTAAAAAATAGAAATTATTCAATAAAACGCAGATCTTGGCATTTTATATACTTTCAAGTGCAGAGAAGGAGTTTGGGGTCTTATAGACCCCAGATTCCTCCATAAAGAGTACCTGTTACTGCTTATTACTGTCACAAGGTTAAGAAGGTCAAGTATCGGCGGCCGATATTCACTTTTTTTGAAGAATAGATATCGGTCACAAACTTACCGATATTACGATATTGATTCAAGGGGTTTTACTGGCATTCTTTAGAGTGCTCAGCAGTTATTACAAGCAGCTGGAGGGGACTCCCCCCTCCCGCTGCCTTCCGCCGCTCCACCCGGGTCTCCGATCCAACGTCTGCCGGCTGACCGGAGACCCAGCTTCGATCGCGTCTCGGATCTAGTAACCTGGAAGTGACCATTTTTAAAAATAGAAAATATTAAACAAAATGCAGATCTTGGTGTTTTGAATACTTTCAAGTGCAGAGGAGGAGTTTGGGGTCTTATAAGATTCCTCCATAAAGAGTACCTGTCACTGCTTATTACTGTCACAATGGATGTTTACATTCCTTGTGACAGCAATAAAAGTGATTAAAAAAAATAATTAAAAGGACAGTGTAAAAATAAAAACTTTAAATCTACAGAATATGACCTGATATCGGCTATCGGCCTGAGAGGCAGCCGAAAAATCGGTATAGGCCCTGAAAAAATTATATCGGTCTACCCATATGGGCCAATATGTCCTATAAAACTTATACTTAATACATATCAAAGGTATATAAATACAATACAAGTAAGAATTGATAAGATATCCATGACCCACCACCACAGTACAAATGATAACAGTATCACTAGAACATTAACACAAGTCTAGACCGTAGGAATAACACTTCCTATGGTTGTCTATAGGTGGAATGGAACTCAGATCACAGAACCTAAATATAACTAATAATGTTGTATAGTGCAAAAATGTGTGCTCAGGACATCTAGGAAACCATAGACTTTATCATCAGCAAGAAATTAGTGCTTCAGCCTAGAAGCTCCATTCACATCATCCAACTGCTTGTATTTGTTAACCGACAAGTTACCATTCTCAAAGGACTTTAAATATGTTATATTTAACGAAACCAGCCAGGAGGAGGCCATGCATGTGACGTCATCACGATCTGGATGTGTCCTTCATGTTGATGTGATTATACAGCTCTGTATCTGCCTTTTTCTGTGTAAGCGCGGTTTGTATTATTTAATAAAATTCTGGTATCTGGTTCACACAATGTGGAGCATGGGTCTCCTTTAAACTTTTTTTGAGTGACAAGTGCAAGGCAGTTTGGCTTCAGAGGAAGTCCTGTCAACCAGATTTGGGGGTTCTCTTTACTCTAAGGCCCCTTTCACACTGAGGCACCTTCCTAGCGTTTTTGTGCTAAAAATAGCGCTTCCAAAACGCTTCTAAAACGCTGCCCATTAATTCCAATGTACATATTCACACTGGGGCATCGCGCTGACGCCGCGTTTAAAAAAATCCTGCAAGCATGATTTTTTGTGCTTACTCTGAGCGCTAAAAATAGCTCATTAACCACTTCCCGACCGCCGTATGCAGAATGACGGCCGGGAAGTGGCTGAGTTATCCTGACTGGACGTCATATGACGTCCTCAGGATAACAAGCCGCCGCGCGCCCGGGGGTGGCGCGCATCGCGGCGATCGGTGGTGTGGGGGGTCAGTCTGACCCCCCGCAATGCTGATCTCGGTAAAGTGCTTCGATCCGAAGCACTTTACCATGTGACCAGCCATGACCAATCACGGCTGGTGACAGTGTAATACAGGAAAGCCGTTTATCGGCTTTCCTGTACTCAGGTCTGCAGACCTGATGAGGGGAGAGCCGATCGGCTGCATCCCTGACAGGGAGGGTTTGTGCTGATGATTTATCAGCACAGCCCTCCCTCGGATCGCCACCCTAGACCACCAGGGAGCCTGCCCAGGGATGTGCCCACCCAGGACCACCAGGGAGCCGACCAGGGACCACCAGGGAGCCGATCTGGACCACCAGGGAGACCCCCCTAGACCACCAGGTAAGTGACATACTGATCAGTGCCACCTTCACTCAGTGCCACCTTCAGATGCCACCCTAGACCACCAGGGAATGAGCCCCTATTAATGTATATGCCCACCAGTGCCCCTATCAATGCATACCAGTGCCACACATCAGTGCCCACCATTGCCACCTACCAGTGCCCACCTATCAGTGCCCATCAGTGCCACCTATCAGTGCCTATGAGTGCCAATCAGTGCTGTCTATTAGTGCCCATCAGTGCCGCTTAGCAGTGTCCGTCAGTGCTGCATATCAGTGCCCATCAGTGCTGTATATCAGTGCCACCTCTCAGTACCCGTCAGTGCTGCTTATCAGTGCCGCCTAACAGTGCTCATCATCGCTGCATATAAGTGCCTCATCATCAGTGCCACCTTATCAGTGCCAATCAGTACTGCCACATCAGTGCCCGTCAGTGTAGCCTCATCAGTGCCCACCAGTGATGGAGAAAATTTACTTATTTACAAAGTTTTGTGACAAAAATAGAGAATTTTTTTTTTTTTCAAAATTTTCGGTCCTTTTTTTATTTGTAACGCAAAAAATAAAAACCGCAGGGGTGATCAAATACCACCAAAAGAAAGCTCTATTTGTGGGAACAAAATGATAAAAACTTTGTTTGGGTACAGCGTCGCACGACCGCCAATTGTCATTCAAAGCGCAACAGCACTGAAAACTGAAAATTGGTCTGGTAGTAAAGTGTTCTAAGTGCATAGTATTGAAGTGGTTAAAAACGCCCATATACATTTAAATGAATGTAAAGCGCTTTAAAAGTGGCAGCAAAACGCCCAGAGGTTGTGGAAAGGTCAAAATATCAGGAAGTAAACAGGATGTAATGTAGGGGGATGTGCTATTTATTTAATGCTAGTGCTTCAAAAGCGCTTCAAAAGCGCTTGAAAAACGCCTAGGCATTAGCGCTAATTATAGCGCTAACGTGGGAATAACGAGGCAACGCAGTGAGAACAACCTGACTTCTTTGTGGGATTTTGCATCTGATCTACTATCAAGTTGTGTGTCCTACAGTGTGCCAGGGAGCTTCTATCCATGCGAGTTAGGACCTTTCTATTAATTTAGAAGGTCACGGAACTCTGATGGGCCTCCATATATTCATTTTTGATGATGGTTTATTACACTGGTGGAGGATGCACTGATTTGTTTGATTCCTCAGTAAAGAATAGGAATGAATAAGCCGGCACTCTGGATAACGATTAAATCTTCATTTTAATCCATCACGATCAATACATACAGCACGTGAAAAGCTGACAAGTTTCAGTAAAGAATGAGATCATCACATGGTCTTTGAGTTACAGGTGGACATTTTTCACTTTTATATATTTTGTATTTTTTTTAATAGCTTATTTGGTATTTCACCAATCTTTGAACTATAATTACGTTGTTTAGCACAGCACAGTATTTTTAGTTATTTGTGTCTAAATTGATATAATTTAGTGTGCCTGCAGCTGGTTTTCACAACTATATTTGTTTGGTTTAATTGACTACCTGCACAGTGTACTATCTCTAGCTATTTTGTGATGGATTTACAAGGGACATTTTTTGGAGATTTTTTTTTTTTTAAATAAAGGATATGTCAAATGTTTGGGTGCCTTTATTTTTAAGTTTCAACTTTTTTTTGTAAACATGTAGGGGGGAAGCAATTATCTGAGTGCCCCCTTATTGTTAAAGGGGAGTCAGATTCTGATAAGCACAGGATTTGTGGGAATGAGGCCCATGTCCTCATCAACAAAGTACCCCTATGATGAGGGCATGTGGACTGGTATGTGGACTGGTATTACAAAATTGAATGAACGTTCTTAAAACAAACTTTTTTAAAATTCTACTAGTGCATGGCCAGTTTAAATCAATACCATCACTGGATCCCCAGTCTACCCTGTAGATATTCAATGTCAAGTGACCTATTGTAGACAGAAACATTTGACGCAGAAGGCATTTTTCGGTTGATTTACTAAAACTGGAGAGTGGAAAATCTGGAGCAGCTCTGCAAAGAAACCAATCAGCTTCCAGGTTTTTTTGTCAGTGCTCAATTAAACAAGCTGAAGTTAGAAGCCAATTGGATACCATGCACAGCTGCGCCAGATTTGGCAAAATCTTATCTTGTTCATTCAAGTGGATGGAAGTAGGACCAAAGTAGGACAGAAGTAGGACCGATGTTGCAGGGCAAAGTAGGATCAAAAGTCTGACTGTTTTTATGTCCGATGGTGTGAACCCAGCCTAACTTCTAATCGGTCAGCACACCTAGCTAATTGAAAGCTTCCAGACAGCACTAAACTCTGGAGCAGGACAAGTTATTTGAAGGCCATGATCTATTGCTACAAAAGATTATGCAGCACTGTGGCAGCACCAACAGCAGTGTACTTTGCTGTACAATACAGGCAAATTAACATCTTCTTAAAGTAAGTACCAGGATCAGAGCTATATTTACATTTTGGCTAAGGGGCCAAATGACTTCGTAATGAAGGGGGAGGGGAAAAAAGAAAGTTAAAGTGGAAATCCAGAAACAAAACTTTCTTTTTTTCCATTTCCCCCTTCCTTTGTAAAAAAAATCCCAATTACAACTGTAGTGGAGGGCCCATTCACTAATCATGCTCAGATCCAGGCCCTTTAACTGCTTTTCTCACAACTCCTTGGGTTCCTAGACATGCCCAGGGCAAGATTTATTTCTCTGCTTCCCTCCTTCAACAGCTCAGAAAGGCCATGCCTGATGAGGCAGAGGTAGCTGGTCAAGTGATCTGCAGTCAGGTGGGAGGCCTCCAGCTGTCAGAACCTACGAGCAGGCAGGTGGGCAGGAGCCTAATAACAGCTTCTCCAGAAGACCCAGCAACTGTGGAAAGCACCTCCCCAATTGCTGTCAGAGTGGCCTAGTTCCATTGGGGTGGCCCCCTTGAATCCTCAGGCCTGGGATTCCTCCAGCTGTTTGCCTGTGTTACCAGAGCTACCCTGGAAATCACCTAGAGCAATGTTTTTTTATGGGGATAAGCTCAAGTAACAGTTTGTGTCCTGAACTGTTTTACTGAAGTAGTGAACCTCAGCTTGACTATGTTACTATAGAGTTTTACAGAGCCTATACAATGCAGCCACATGTTACCCTGATTGAGCCAAAGAGACATTGCTGTGAAGACTCCATGTTTGTGCAGCTTTCAAAATTTGCTTTGCATTATTGTGTAGTGTTTGCATGCTTTTTACCATTCTGGTCATCTCTCATATTACTTTCTGTCTGATTATTTGGCAGATTACTCATTCTGTTTGGTCCAGTGCCAGAGCTCCTCTTTAGGGCAAAACAACACATTATCGTTCTGCCTGTTTCCTGTGAGCCCAGCCTATTGTATGCATGCTCTTTTAGGGTATGTGTAATGAAGTAGGCTGAGAGCACAGTATTTCAGGTCTGAGCAGTAGTGTCGCTCACTCCTGGACAGTGCTGGATTCACCCCCTTCAAGGAAGGAAAAGAGGAACCCCTGTAATGTCATCAGACCAGATTGAAGACTATGGGAAAACAGGTATGTATTTTTTTTTTTTAAGATTCCAGTGAGGGGCTTAGAGGAAGGGGAATGGATAACCAGGTGGTGAAATTTGTAACAGTCCTGGAGTTCAGATTTACTCAGGTTACCTAAGGGCCAATTAGGACTTATTCACACTACACTGTATGCCTGTGCTAACCTGCATGATAATGCACAGGTGTTCCAAGCATGCTCGTGCAAGTAGTCCTATTGAGGTCTATTGGACCACAGCTGCTGCTCCCAATTTGACATTTGTGTGGGTGCCGGTGGCAGTAGGTGTGTATCCCTGAACACAAACTGTCTGCATTCAAGGCCATGCAGCAGCACCCACCCAGATCATATTGGGAGCAGTGGCTGTGTCCGTGCAGCCGCTGTGGTCCAATAGACACCAATGGAACTGCCTGCACGGGGATGCATGGAACACCCGTACATCCCTGTGTGGGTGAACACAGCCCTGCACAGGTGTATGGTATGCCCAATGTGAACGAGTCCTGAAGATGTTAAATTGATACAAGTTTTTTTACATGAAAACCTATTTTCCACTTACTAAGGTGCTTTAGTGGACATCAGACTCAATTCCCAAAGCAAGCACACCAATAAGGATGTTAATGTTCAAAACGGTGACAGTTATTTTTCAGTCAATAAAATTTAAAAATTACAGTCACACAGCTAAATTAAAGATCCTTATCTTTGTTTTAAAACTTTGAACTTAAAGTATTGTATGCAGATTTTCAGGATTGGTTCACACTTAGGCCAGCCATACACGGAGCAAATTTCTTTCCTGCACCCACGGTTTGCAGGAAAGAAATGTGCTTGATTACCTCATCAACAGTCAGTGTTGATTCAGAAATCCCTCCTGCCAGGCCATTGTTTTCTCCTGGCGGGGGAGCAGGGGACGCCATCCTTGCCGGGAGAAGATCGTGATTATTGCTAGCAGCTATAGCAGCCGCTGGTGATAATCTCAATAGAATCCGGAAAGCTGGTTGTACCCAAGTTGGTCGATCAATCAACTTGGTACATTTAGCCTGCCCATTAACGGGTTTGAATCTTGGCCGGTTCCTGCCGTGTATGGCCGGCCTTAAACAGAAGTAGTAATAGCATCTGCTGCATAAACAAAGTCTATAAACAGAGTTGTTAGCAGACGTGGTTTATTCCCGAACCACTGTCAGCGCTACTGTGTAAGTATAAACAAAGTCTGCAAACATTGTTTACTCCATGTGCTTCAATTACTACAACTGGAGCGTGCAAAATCTGGTTCAGCTGTGTATAGTAGCCAATCAGCTTCTAACTTCAGCTTGTTCAATTAAGCTTTGACAAAAAAAAAAAAAAAATGGAAGCTGATGCAGATCTGCACCAGATTTTGCACTCTCCAGTTTTAGTAAATCAACCCCACTGTCAGCAGTTCCTGCAACATAGACCATGACCCAAATGTCAAAATGACAGCTGATTCTGGGGCACCCCTCCCTTAGTGGAACCTACAGACATAAGGATTATTGCGCCCTATTGATACTCTTTCTCCCAAGCCATAGCCTTCTTTAACATTTTAAAGTGCAGTAGGATGCTTATGTAACTTGAAACAACCAATCATTTTCTGTGGATTCTGCTTTAATACTTGATGCACCTTATTCCCCAGCCCCAAACTGTATTTTACAACCAAGCACTGAGTAATAGTGATTGTGACAGCAATACTCTTGGATATATGACAGAAGTCCCTGAACTCCAGTTTAGTAAAACAATGCACATAGTCAGCCTTTGACTAAACAGTTATATATGATTTTTATTCAGTTAGTTGGAACTAGATCAAACGGCGGAATCATTTTACTCACTCAATCAAATAGGGAGCTTTTATCCCCCCTCAGTTTCTGATGAATTGCTCTAGATGCAGCCTCGCAGAGAGGCGTTTCACCACGTTAATCCCACAACAGATGTGACATATGTCTGCAAAAAGCAACGCTCACAATTATTTATTTATGGCTGTTTCTGCTTGACAAGACGCTGCAAATATGCTTTCATGTTAAAAACTAAGCCTTTGACAACAGGGAGGGATTGTAAAAATGTGATTGGATAACAAGTACAGTGTTTCCAACAGCCAATAAAGGATATGGAGCTAAGAATTACCTTTCTTCAATGTTAGTGATCTATCGGACTGCGATCCTCCTATAGCGTTATTTCAATCTTATTACTAAATGATACAGGCAATTGGCTTTGTTACATAGTTACATAGTTAATAGGGTTGGAAAAAAAAGACACAATTCCATCCAATTCAACCCACAGAAAAAAAAATTAAATACACACAAATTGAAAAAAACCTCCATACACACAATCCTGTAGCCACAGTTGATCCAGAGAAAAGCAAAAAAAAAGCCCAATAAAACGTGATCTAATTTTCTCCGGCGGGGGGAACAAAAATCCTTCCCCCAATTGGCAATCACATATTCCCTGGATCAACTTTACTATTTGTTAAATTAAATGCATTCCCTTATCAGCCAATTGATATTCACATATGGGTACAAGACCAATCAACTACAGTTTGTATCAAGAATTTAAAAGAAGACATGTTCTTGTAACTTCAGCTCACTTCCCTTCCCTTCCTTCTTTTAGAACTGTGCAGTGTGCACTAATATGTCCAGATTCTCACAATATCTCGCAAATTAGAGCAAACTAAGAGCACACTTAAATAGGTTACCGAAGTGCTCATGCAGTATATGCCATCATTTTGGAAAGTTTCTGCAGATATGACTACTACCAGTCAGATGGTGCAGGACACATGGCTTCCTAGTCCTTCCATGGAGTCATTACTGTTTTAAAAGAAAGCAACAGGAACATAGAGACAGGAAATTGCATCATAACCTTGTAGTTCCACTATAAAGAACATTACATTATACAAAAATATTACCACCTAGTGGCAGAATTAGTAATCACAGTAGAATATATGAAAGTAGTTGTTGCACCTACTAAACATCCGTATAAACAGCATGTTAACACATACAAACATTAATGGTTAACGTGTAAGTGCATCCAAATCCTTTTTTTCTAACTTTGGATTGAATTGTGAAGGAATAGAAACCCCTGTAAAGCTTTTATTGCAGCCTGGGGAAATTCACTCTCTATTCACTCACTATTTGTCTTGCTATGAGGACTGTAAAAGTAATGCAAAAGTTAGCATAACTTTTTTATTAACTCACATAGGTCATTCACATTTCACATGTTGCTAGAGTAAATCTTCCTCTATAGTAACTCTTCTTTTTCATTGCATGTAAATGATGGATTTAAAGCAGAAGCAACATGCCATCATTTGAGTTCTTGATGAAGGAGGGGTGCCGGCTCCAACATCCACAAAAGGCTACAGCATGTTTAAGGAGATGACCTATTGACAAGAATACTGTCCCCAGAAGGATAAAGTTAAAAAGAAAAAAAAAAACAGTTTTGAAGACAAACTACGCAGTGGGAGACCATCAACGTCGGACAGCCTGCACCCCTCCATCAAGAAATCAATGGCTGCATGTTGCTTCTGCTTGCAAACCATTATTTACCTTCAATGAAAAAGAAAATGAAGAAGAGTTATTACAGAAGTAGAGTTCTCCAACCAACATGTGAAGTTTGAATGACCTTTGTAAGTTAATAAAAAAAGTAATGCCTACTTTTATATTACTTTTGATACAGCCCTTGTACCATTGTCACCAAGATAGAAAGTTATAGAAACCCAACATTTTAGAGTTGAAAATATTTTTATTGAAAGTGATTATTATAGTACAGAAAAAGTGGCACGTGATAGCAGTTCTGCGAGTCCACTCAGTGGTTATCGCCTATAGTAGAGCTCGCAGTCATCAGAGAATTCATATTTTGAGTAACAGAAACAGTAGATAACAAAAAAAATAACACGTTTTCCTTTTTCTGTTGCAAGAATACCACTTTAAAATCTAAGGACATTGTTCAATAACATTTTCAAGGTTAAAGAAAGCTGAGAGACAGCAAGAGAGGAGGAGAGAGGAGCAAAGCAGGAAATGAAAGGATAGGTAGACTGGGGAAGATAGAAAAGGATAGAGAGAGGAAAGAGGGAGAGTCTGCTGGAAGGTCTCAGTCTCGCAGGACTGCCCATCCGCTGCACTTGGGGCATTCTAACCATCCATTGCAGGGGTTTGTTGTGGATCTAGGAGGTTGGTAAGAGTGTCTGAGGCGGAGAAGCGGGGCCAGATTGACCATAGAACTTTATATTTGTCTAGAGTATCATTATCCATAGCCAGCCTCTTCTCTATTCTGATAATATTCATAATGGAGACCCACCAGGCCAGAGGAGGAGTAGTAGTGGATTTCCAGTATAATGGAATGAGTTGTTGGGAGGCCGTCAAGAGGAAGTGGAGGAGGCATCTCTTCTGGGATACTAAAGAAACCCAACATTTTACAGTTTTCAACAAAACAAGAAGTCAGATTAAATGGTGACAACTGTTCTAGTCAAAGCTATTTAAAGTTTTACTAAACCCACAACAGTAAAATCAGTCTGTATATGCACAATAGCATGCATGTTATACTCACTGTTGAACTTAAGGGGTTAATCCTCTTAATTGTGTATAAAGGCTCTTTTATCCTGTATGCACAAATCCTCCCCCTCTTGGGCAAGGCCAGATACGACACAGTCAGAGTGGTCTTCCTGCACATGCTCAGTTTGGTCTCTATTGCTGCAGAGAATATTTCCTTGAGCTAGTCAGGTCACATGGTATTGACATCACACATGTGGGCGTGTATACAGATCCTAAATGACAGCCCAGTCCCTCCCCTCTCCTTCATGCCCAGTAAATAAAAAAGAACACAGTGGCTGGGATGAGAAGAAGTCCCGCTGCTCACAGGTGAGGGATACCAAGGCTGTGTCCAGGTGAAGATCAGAGGAGATTGTAAGGAAGTGCAGTGCCTGCCCTGCAACTGCAGAAGTCCAAATGCAAACAAATAGGATAGGCTGCACCTTCACAGTACAAAATAATGTTTATTGATCCAAAACCATAAAGAGCAACAGATGAGTATAGAAAAAGGAGAGAGACAGGCTGGGTTGGATGTCACATCTTAATTCATGGATGATCCGCCTCCCATAACAGCATGAGGATACAAGCTGTAGTGGAAATCTCCTTCTATCTGAACACTTAGCACTTGGACAGACTCTGCAGTTTATCATGTGACCGTGGTATACAGATCAGCCAAAAAGGTATATAGTGGCAGTATTTTCATGTAAAATCATTCCTAACCTGGGGGGGGGGGGGTGCGGATGAACTATTTTCATATTACTGGGTTTAGTAACGTTTTAAGAGGGGAATTCTCACTTTGTAGGGATTTTCTCTTACTTCCCGCTGCATCTCTAGGACAGTAAGTGCTGGGAATCTGTGCAATGGGACTTATCAAAAACACAAACTGTTAGGGTTTTAACTGCTCCGTACTCTAACCAAAATTAGGCAAAACATTTTGGCTATGCATGCAACTCTTTCAATAAATGTATATATTTTTTGAGTCTATTCCACTTTTCACATACTTAAAAAAATTGGACCTATAATAATAATAATAATAATAATAATAATACATGCATGGCCATGCTGTAGATAGTGTAGTGAAAGTGGTTATTGAGATCCACTAAAATGATCCCCCTGGTAAGCTCAAAATGCTTATTAATTAGTTGTTGGCAGTTATAATCTCCTGATGAAAGATGAAAAGATGGTAATTCTGATGCACCAGGATCTTTAGGGTATTTGTTTTCCTTTTAGTGCTGCAGTCCATATTATTTTTATATACATTACACAACACCATCTTTGGTAACAGAGACAAGATTTTCATTGATGCGAAACTAGGGGTGTAAGGCTTAGGGCACATGCTAGATGTACTGGGTTATTGGAGGTGATGTAGGGATGAAGAAGACACCAAATCCCTATCAGCAGCCTTAAAGTGATTATAAACGCTTACATATACTCAGTGAAGTGACTGGCCTCAGGTGATACACAGGGATGAAACAAATCCTTTCTACATAAGTTGTACCTGTTTTTCTGCAGCCCTCTCCCCTCTACAGCCATTCAAAGTCCAAAATTTACACAGAATTGCCAAGCTTCAGCATACAGGGGGTGGCACACGCTGCAGAGCAGAACTGAGTGTAATCTGAGACCAGAGTGGAGGGAAAGGACACACACCCATCTACACAGTCTCATAGGAAAATATGCACAGCTGAGGTTGTCAATCACAGGCTGTGTGCTGCACCCTGGGATCCCATGGTGTTGGCATAAATAATCAGAAGTGACTCATGCAGATAGAGGAATGAGACAGCACACAGAAAGCACACTCAGTGCTTTGGATCAAGGCAAGTACCCATTGTAGATGGATATGCTTTGTTCATTTTTCATGTCATGGGTTTACAACCACTTTAAAGTAAAAGTCTCAATAAATAAGTAGGGATAATTGATGGTAGAGTGGATTATTGACTTG
Source organism: Glandirana rugosa (assembly GCA_018402905.1). Taxonomy (NCBI): domain Eukaryota; kingdom Metazoa; phylum Chordata; class Amphibia; order Anura; family Ranidae; genus Glandirana; species Glandirana rugosa. The sequence continues at coordinate 1,406,287 of BLSH010411801.1, forward strand.
GTGTCTGCACATTAAGCCCTAAGCAACATTTTTCACAGGTAGTAATAGTAATAAATGTAGGCTTAACGCCTCCGTAGAGATGGCAGCATCAGTACTGGCTTAGAAGCGGAGCTCTCCAAATATTGTAAGCTGTCAAAGGTGGGAAATACGGTATTATAACTAATTATCATACAAAAGAGTGATGCAGCACATTTCTATCTGCATCACAAAGATTATAAATAAATAATGATATGCTACTCCACTTTCTTTTTATTTCAGTCTCTGTTGAGAGATAAATGACTCACAAATCCCCCAGGGACAATGATCTACTTACAAATCCTAACTAAGAGTGTGTTGAGTCTTAAACATTCTCCTTGGTTGTTAAATGGATTTGAATTATATCCCAGGAATCTCAAGAAACAAGGTTTTAGAAAAACGAAGAACCTCCCTGATGTTGTGAAAACATACAATGGGCAAGTGAGCATCCGAACTGGACCACAGATTTATGGAAGAAGGTGGCCTGGTCTGATGAAATACATTTCCTTTTACACCATGTGGATGGCCGGATGCATGTGCTTCACTTAACAGGTTGCAGTATGGTAAGAAGGGGGAGCCAGTGTGATGCTTTGCTGGGAAACATTGGTCCTGACATTCATGTGGATGTTACTTCGATATGTACCATCAACCTAAACATTACACCCCTTCATAGAAACAATATTCTCTGATGGCAGCGGCCTCTTTCTGCCACACTTAAAAAAAAAATGGTTCAGGAATGGTTGGAGGAACACCACAACAAGTTTGTGGTGTTGACTTGGCCTCCAAATTCTCCAGATCTCAATCCAATTGAACATCTGTGGGAAAACAAGTCCGATCCATGGAGGCCCCACCTTACAACTTACAGAACTTAAATGATCTGTTACTGACAGTTTGCTGCCAGATATGACAGCATACCTTCAGAAGTCTAGTGGAGTCCATGACTCGACTGGTCAGGGCTGTTGTGGCAGCAAAAGGGGAACCTACTCAATATTAGGTGGGTGGGCATAAATTTATGGCTGATCAGTGTCTATTCAATCACCACTGTTTTTTCTATTTTTTGCTAAATAAACGAATAAAGACCAAAAAGTTTGAAAAAAAACACTTTTTCACAGTTTTATAAAAATTTGCAAAGAGGTCATTTTTCTCCTTCACTGATGTGTGCTGATGAGGCTGCACTGATAGGCACTGATGAGAGGGCAATGATGGGCATTGATGAGCACTGATGAGGCTACACCGATAGGTAGCACTTATGGCCACTGATAGGCGGCACTGATGAGGCAGCACTGATGGACACTGAAAGGTGGTACTGATGGGCACTGGTAGGAAGCACTGAGGGGCACTGGTAGGTGGCACTAATAGGTGATACTGATGAGGAGACACTGATTGGCAGCACTGGTGGGCACTGATTGGCAGCACTGAGGACACTGGTGGGACTGCACTGATAATCAGGACATTTGGCTATAGCGTGGTTGGCAAGTGGTTAAAATGTATGTATAGCCAAAACTTACTTAAGTTCTGGACAGTGTAGGGGATCGTTAAAAGCTCTGTTTATTTTTAGCTGTGTCCCACTGTGAAGGAGAGATTTCTCTTCACTTCCTGCTCCAATGATACCACAGGAAGTGAGAGGAAATTTCTACAAAGTCAAGGGAATATTACTGAAATTGATTTATCTATTGAAAGATTACCCCTCACAATACTAACATTTTGGATTTCCCACCAGTTTCTGTCTGTGACAACAGTCAGTAGAACAAAGGAAGGGGGGGATTCATAGAGCAGGGTCACAGAAAACAATATAAACTTGACAAAGGATCTAATCCTCCCCTACACCATTCAAAACTGAAAATATTGGGCTATATGTATACTTAAACACAAAAGTACAACTAAAGACTCCAGTATAACAGTCCAAACAATCTTCATATCCAGTTACTATGTGATACTCAAGCCAAATAATGTAAACAACTTTCTTTACCTTCCCTGATCGAGAAAATCCTCCTCAATTTGTGTCTCACACACTCTCCCTCCCAGATACTGCAGCTCACAGTAGGAGGGTTTCAACAATAGAGGCAGTCAATCCAGAAAGCAGTGAGCAGGACTAAGTGTGGCCAAGTGATGACTGGGAAGCTAGCAATGTCCCCTGCAAGCAGTGGCACAAGCATGCACAGCCCACCTAAGAGTGGCAACTCTGCTCTGAATTCAGAGCATTGTTGCCACACCATTACAGGTGACTTCACTGACAGGATCAACAAGAAATTTGGCGCTTTATAGTTCAACTTTAAGTAAGGTCATCCAAGATGTTGACATTTATCTACGCTAGGAGGTCCTCAAAGGGAACTTCACTGAGGTGTGTGAAAATTAAACGTGAGCAGCTAACAATATTGTAGTTACTGACTTTTATAAAACAGATACTCACTACTCCATGGATTCCAGCACTGTGTTCCAAGCAGCAAATTCCTCTCAGCCCTTCCTATCATCTGATCCACCATCTTGGCTTCTGGAGCTGTGACTTCCTGTTGTCTCACAGTCTGCCCCCTACTGCACATGCGCAAGATCGCTGACTTCCGTGAGATTGGTCCTGCAGCCTCCTGGTCTGTGTGACATTAACCCAAGTTGAATGACAGATCTCCTTTGCCCCTTCAGAGAATGCAAAGCATTGGGGGACTGCAGAAAGAAGTTCTATGAATGGAGGAGAGTGCAGAGGAGGGCAGGTGGCGCAACTTTTCTGTGTAGCCAAGGCTGCAGTTAAAGTGATTGCAAAGCCTCCTTTTTGTTGGATAAAAATAACAAACATGTTTTACTTACCTGCCCTGTGCAGTTGTTTTGCACAAAGCAGCCCCGATCCTCCTCTTCTCTTCCTCTTCTCTTCGGTGCTCCTGACCCCTCCCTCCTGTTGAGTGCCCCCACAGCAAGCTGCTTGCTATGGGGGCAAAAAGCCAGAAAGCAATGTGCTCATGGGACTTTTATGAGTGGTGCTGGACAAAATGGTAAAACAGGATATTATAAAAATACAAAATGTATTTCAAGATACATAAAAAACATGTACAATTCAATTATGGTAGCATCTTCAATGTCAACAGATCAAACATGTATATACAAAATACTACATATGGTTGCTAGAGCATGTGATTCCTTATCCATAAGGGCTGTAATCTTTACGCATTTCATGCAGACAGCGCCCCCTTCTTCAGCAGACAGCCAGAATTGAATATT
>BLSH010411801.1:1411128-1461447 GCA_018402905.1 Glandirana rugosa
ATTTTGTTAGAGATTAACTAGTTTACAGGGTAAGTTACGTTCGTTAAAGAATTTAGTTAATTAGATTTGTTAACAACATAACTTACTAAAGTAGTGTACATAAGGTCGGTGTTATAAACGGTGAAAAAATACTTTATTAGGAAAAAAACCACAAATAAAGGAGGACAATTATTTCTCGCAGTCCACGAAACATTGATTTATAGGTACTTCTCAAATGCTAATAACGTAGAGCAAAATAGGTAGTCAAACACGCGACACAAGTGTAGATGTATATTACCTAAAGGTATTCTCCCGTCGTTACTCTGTATGCATCTTTTTTGTGTGCTAATGAGCTAACTAAAATATGTACTGCAGAATGTTTCCCGCTGAGCAGTTCCTTACTTTTATTTGTTGGCTTGGATTGTATGCAGATTACATACAAGCACGACTTTTCCAATATTGTCTCATTGCTGCCCTCTTATGGAAATCCATTATATGTAGATGTGAACACAGCGCACAAACTGATGGATAAAACGAGATGCAATAATCGTAAACTCTTCATGGATATTTAGTTACAAAGCACCTGACGCTCTTTATTAACAGGAGGAAATAAACACCAAAAAAAGGATTATTTCATAAAAAAGTGGCAAATATTGTGGCTGGAATACATGTGATGAAATCATTCAATACAACAATTGTTTAGATTAATTGATTTAAGAAATTGCTTGCATTGAATGGGACATTTGATCAATTAGAGATTGTTTTAATCAAAAAGGAGACTTAGTGAAAAATCCAATCAAACTCAAACCTATTTTTTTTTCTTTGCTAAGCTAAACAACTGCTTTCAAGAAAAAACATCATTTGAAACAACTGAAGCTATTATAAAATTCTCTGTCAGGATTTCATTGCTGTGTTTTTATACTTTATAGGATTTTTCATATTGTAATGTGCGTTATAGCGAACCGTGATGCACAGCTGCATATGCTTTGTGCGTTTTGCACAATATTTTTTTTTCATACATTGAGGTGCATTGACAGCCAATCATTTTAATGCATTCATTGCACTTCACTATGTTATGATGTGAATGGGGTCTTAAGGACCCCCACATCCAATCAGACACCTGTGGTTTACTGGACAGGTGCCAAAATCTGAGCTCTTGCACATTAATATATCTATCTATAGTTCTGCAATTAAAAAAATGTAAATACTTCAAAGTACATCTGTATTATAAAATGATGTGTAAAAGGTCTATTGTGAGTTTTAACCTCTTGCGGCCAACCGTTTAACTGGAACATAATGCTGGAAGCCAGAGGCTTGCTTCCTGATCAAGTGATCCCTGTGTGGCTATAACAGCAACTACATCAGGGGTGTCAAACTCAGTTTTATCACAGGCTGCATCAGCATTATGGTTGCCCTCAAAGGGCCGGTTGTATCTGTAAGACTAGATGTCCAGAGCACTCCACCCCCCCCCCCCCCCCTTTATATCAGATGTCAAGAGCTCCCAACCATTAGAAGTCAGGAATTTCCCACCCTTCCTTACATTACGGCGCACCCCCTTTACCTTGTGCTGCTTCTGGGAAGAATCTGGGGGCAGAGCTGGGAATCAGGGTCTAGGAGGAGGGCCATAGGAGGCTTGGAGTCAGCTGCCAGAGTCTGCTGAATGCTGCAAAGGCAGAGATGAGGGGGTGCTGTGGCTGAACAGAGGGGTGCAGGATCTGTAGGAGGAATTCTGTCCTCCTTTCTGCTGCTGACTGCTGAGATGAGGGGAGGCGGGCAGAGACAAGACTTTCCGTGGCTGAACAGAGAAGTGCAGGATCTGGCAGAGCTGCAGGGGAAGTGTGAGGGCCACATGAAATGGCCTGGCAGGCTGGATTCAGCCCACGGGCCTTGTGTTTGGCACATGTGAACTACATGATCAGAAGCCTGTCTCTAGCTTCCATTCATAAATAGACTGAGTTCAGTGGATAAACACTCCCAGCACAGATCAATGGACGCATGTATTCAGCAGCTTGGCATTAAAGCCCACCTCCATGGCACCGAATATTTATGTGGGGCTAAATTTAAATTTCATATAATCTTTAATATGTTAATATCATTTCAAAAGCCATTGCCAATCTTTTTGGATCTTTAGGATTCAGTTAAATAATACCCAGTGATCCTGCCATGAAGGTCGCTATTCAGTTGGGACAACTGTCTTCCATTTGTGCTCCTGTGTTGTCCTCTTGTCACATTCAATCCTGGTGCAGAATACAGTTGACCATACACTTTATTCAAGCATGGTCTACCATCCTCCATTTATCAAGAAATAGGTCAAGATCCATGATATATAACTGACGCTGAAGTGGAGTAGATACTAAGTAGCTAAAAGAAGTTGTAGGTAATCAGCAACACTGAGATGCAAGTAAGGATAAAAGAAAGTAAAAACTGTATTTTATGATAAAATTATGTTTCGGATACACAGTGCTTAGCAAACTCAGTATAATCCATTAGGATTTGGATCTGCTTTAATGATCATAATAACGCATTCTCGGTTATCCCGGTGAGTTGTCCTCTGCAACAGATACATTGGCACATTCTGTTTTTGATTAACTATTCCTAGTGGATGTCTAATTGCAAATTGCTGTAAATCCATATAGAGAAGGTGTAGTATTTAATGCACAATATTTTTTTGTGTATCATACTGTCACTTATGTACTCCAAGGAGTCCAGAAAATGAAGCACAATATAGTAGCCAAAAAGATCAGTAAAAATTCTGGGCTATCAACTTTTATTACACGTTTTATATTGCAGAATGCCACTGAAGAGTCGCAACTGAGCTGGAAAATGCATTCTTAGCCATTCATTCCTGGCCAAGCCACTTACCAGGGATGTGGGTGTGGGTTTAGCACATTGATAGCAACTTAACTTGCCACATCCCAGCTGCATGGACTTCACCTTGTGCCAGTTATCACTCTCTGCCATTCCAGCCTTAACATGCCAGGCTTAAATTAGAGAGATTTAGCTTGGATGGAGCTGAACCAGCTGCATTGGATACTTATTTAATCACCCAGGTCTCACGTTCTGGCTGTTCACAATGGTAATCGTTAGTGTATCTTTGCCATGACAGAGTCCATGCGTACTAATGAGCTGTATTCAGTTCATCATTTTTGTTTTTGTAACTCTTGAGCCTGTGTGAATTTGTGACCACCTGCGTCAACAATGTACTGTAAATGAACATTTGGAAATCTGCATATTTCACAAGCAATATTTAATCTTTAGAGCTAATTTTATTTAAATTAAAGAGCGTTCCTATGTTTAAAGGGGATTTGAGAAAACAAACTGTTAAGCTTTTAAGCTTGATTAATTTCAGTGGACAGATATCCATCCAACTAGCAAAAATGGAGCTTGGAAAAGACAACTTAATTCTATGGAAGGGTTTTTACATAGGCTGTTGAAGCTATAATTACTCTTTAACAACGTCTCTTGGTCCCTGTGAAACCCAAAACTGTGAGTGATAGGATTCCCTCTGGTATACTACCTGGAGATATATGAATAACACAGCCCAACAAAAAAAACTGTTTTCTTGGTGTCTTTTCAGACCTGTTCTTGGGGTTATATGGGGAGCGGATTCAGAAAATTGCATTGGCTACACTGCATCAGCTCTAGTTTGTTAGATATAGTAGAATTTCTATAATTCTTTGGTCAAATTTTCAAAAGATCCTGCTGATCAACTTATTCTCATATTACCTAGTTTGTGTTTTTGCGTGCAGGTTAGGAGATATAGTGAGTAGGGATGGGCGAACAGTTCGGCCCGAGCATAAGTTCAGGCCGAACATTGGCTGTTCACCAATTATCTGATTATCAGGTCATTCGACCGTTTGTTCGGCCCGCTGAACTACCACAATGCACTGTGCCACCTCACAGTGCATTGAAAGCCCCAATTAGCTGAAGCAATGAAAGATTCGCCCAATCAGGGCACAGAGCATTGTCACAGCCATGATTGGACGCTGTCATGATGACTCTATACAATCATGGCTCATTGCTCTTAGCCCCGCTCCACACTATAAAATTATTCTTTCAATAGTGGCCATTTTAATGTGATATCGGCGTGGAGAGAGATAGAACAGGGCTCTGTTCAGAGCTACTAGACAGTTAGTGTGCTATAGTGTGCTATTGCGATTCTATTGTCAGTGTAGAATATTAGTTTAGTGTGAATCCAGTGATAGTTCAGTCAGTGTGAGTGTAGCGTGACCACCATTCATCTTTACATTAGTGTGAATCTAGGGATAGTTCAGTCAGTGTGAGTGTAGTAAGTGACCACCATTCTTCTTTACATTAGTGTGAATCTAGGGACAGTTCAGTCAGCCTGTGCGTAGTGAGTGACCACCATTCATCTTTACATTTGTGTGAATCTAGGGACAGTTCAGTCAGTGTGAGTGTAGTGACCGTATAACACCATATATTTCATTGTGTCACTGCAAGTTTAATGCCATATTTTTCTGTGTTTTACTGCAAGTTTAACGCCATCTATTTCATTGCGTTACTGCAAGTTTAACGCCATATATCTCTGTGCATTACTGCAAGTTTAACTCCGTATATTTCTGTGCGTTACTGCAAGTTTAACGCCATATATTTCTGTGTGTTACTGCAAGTTTAATGCCGTATATTTCTGTGTGTTTCTGCAAATTTAACTCCATATATCTCTGTGTGTTACTGCAAGTTTAACACCGTATATTTCTGTGTGTTACTGCAAATTTAACGCCATATATTTCTGTGCGTTACTGGAAGTTTAATGCCATATATTTCTGTGCATTACTGCAAGTTTAACGCCGTATATTTCTGTGCGTTACTGCAAGTTTAACGTCATATATTTCTGTGCACTACCGCAAGTTTAACACCATATATTTCTGTGCATTACGGCAAGTTTAACGCTGTATATTTAATTGTGCTACTGCAAATGTAATGCCATATATTTCTGTGCGTTATTGCAAGTTTAATGCCGTATATTTCATTGCATTACTGCAAGTTTGACGCCATACTGCGTTACTGCAAGTTTAACGCCATTTATTTCCGTTACCTTCCATTTAACACAGTATAGTTCAGTGCATTGCTGCAAGTTTAACACTGTATATTTTTGTGCATTAATGCACGTTTGAAGTGGTATATTGCAGTATATTATAATGTATCCGTGGAGTGTGTCTGTGTAGTGAGTATTCAAATTAAAGTGCACCAAAAACTACTTTCTATGGGTTAACCACTTGCCTCCCACCCACTGTCAAATGACGGCGGGACGGCTCTCGTTCTGGGACAACGTCACATGACGTCGTTCCAGAAAGGGTGTGCAGCACGCCAATCGAGGTCACGCAGTGTTGCCAGGGCACAGCGCAACCCCGATCTGTGTAAAGAACCGTGGCCATGGCTGATCGGCTGTGACTGTCAGTCACATGTACACTGACAGAGGGTGTGGCGAGGAGAGCTGATCAGCGGCATCTCCTTTCACAGATGACGTCTAGGGATGTAATCAGGGCACTGATCATCAGTGCCCTGTTTACCATTGACCACCAGTGCCAGCAACCAGTGCCCATCCCAGTGCCAGCAATAAGTGCCTGCCAGTGCCAGCAGTCAGTGCTCACAAGTACCTGCCAGTGCCAACAATCAGTGCCCATAAGTGCCACCAATTAGTGCCCATTAGTGATGCCAGTCAGTGCTGGCTATTAGTTATGCCCATCACTGCTGCCCATTAATGCCCATCAGCGGAACCCATCAGTGCCCATCAATACCGCCTATCTGTGCCCACCAGTGCTGCCTATCAGTGCCCATCAATGCCACCTATCAGTACCCACCAGTGTCACCTATCAGTACCCACCAGTGCCACCCATCAGTGCCACCTATCAGTGCCTATAAGTGCAGCATATTAGTGCCTCCTCATCAGTGCCACCTAATCAGTGCCCATAAGTGCAGCCTCATTAGTTCCCATCAGTGCCACCTCATCAGTGCCCATCAGTGCAGCCTCATCAGCACACATAAGTGAAGGGGAAAAATACTTATTTACAAAATGTATTAACAAAAACTAAGAAAAACGTATTTTCTGTCTTTTTTTTTTGTGTAGTAAAAAACTAAAAAAACCTAGCAGTGATTAAATACCCCCAAAAGAAAGCTCTATTTGTGTGAAGAAAATAATAAAAAATTCACATGATTACAGTGTAGCATGGCCGCGCAATTGTCATTCAAAGTGTGACAGCGCTGACAGCTGAAAAATGGCCTGAGCAGGAAGGGGGTGAAAGTGCCCAGTATTGAGGTGGTTAAAGTGCATCCATGTACACATTTCCACATCTTTATTATATTTTGTTAATAAGCACTGCCCCCCATCATGTCTGGGAGGACAACAAGGAGAGGCAGACCTTCCCATGGCACTGTAAGGGGGCCAGCAGCGTATGTGTCCACAGGTAGGGATGGGCGAACGGTTCGGCCAGAGCATAAGTTCGGGCCAAACTTTCCTTGTTCGGTCGTTCAGTGAACATTCGAACAAATGGGTAGTTTGACCATTTGTTCGGCCCCTAGAACCGACCACAATGCATTGGGGCGCTGAACAGTGCATTGCAAGCCCTCATTGGCTGAAGCAGTGAAAGCTTTAGCCAATCAGGGCTCAGAGCACTGTCAGCATCATAATTGGACACTGTCATCATTACTTTATCCAATCATGGCTCATTTCTGCCCCACAGTATAAAAGTATTCTTTCAATGGCAGCCATTTTCAGTGGGATTTTGGTGTGGAGAAGATAGAACAGGGCTCTGTTCAGTACTATTAGTTAGTGTGCTATACTGTGCTATTGTGCTTCAATTGTCAGTGTAGAATATTGGTTTAGCATCAGTCTAGAGATAGTGTGAGTGTAGCGAGGAGGACCATCATTCAGCTTTGCATAGTGTGCATCTAGAGTAGGGACAGCTCACACAGTTTCACTGTAGTGTAGTGAGACCGTGTCATTCATACATACATTAGTGTATATGTAGAGTAAGAACAGCTCAGATAGTTTCAGTGCAGTGTAGAAAGATCTTTACATTGGTGTATAGCTAGAGTAGGGACAGTTCAGATAGCGCCAGTGTAGTGGCGGTTGAACACTGTATATTTGATTGTGTTACTGCAAGTTTAACGCCATTTACTTCTGTGTGCGTTACTGCCAGCTTAACGCCATATGGTTTTGTGTGTGTTACTGCTAGTTTAATGCCATATAGTTTTGTGCGCTACTGCAAGTTTTGTGCCATTTACTTGTGTGTGCATTACTGCAAGTTGAACGCCATTTTACTTCTGTGTGCGTTACTACCAGTTTAACGCCATATAATTCTGTGTGCGTTACTGCCATTATAACGCCATATAGATTGGTGTGCGTTACTAGCAGTTTAACGCCATATAGTTTTCTGCGTTACTGCAAATTTAACGCCATTTATTTGTGTGTGCGTTACTGTAAGTTTAACGCCATTTACTTCTGTGTGTGTTACTAAAAGTTTCACGCCATTTACTTCTGTGTGCATTACTGCAAGTTTAACGCCTTATAGTTCTGTGCGTCACAGTACATTTGACGGATTATATTGCAATATATTATAGTGTATCAGTGGAGTGTGTCTGTGTAGAGTGAGTACTCAAATTAAAGTTCACCAAACACCACTTTACATTGATTAAAGTGGATCTATGTACATATTTCCACTTCTTCTTTACATTTGCTAATAAGCACCGCCCCCTCCCTCCCAATAATGTCTGGGAAGACAACAAGGAGAGGCGGATATTCCCTTGGCACAGTAAGGGGGCCAGCAACAAATGTATGCACAGGCAAAGGTGGACTGGGTGGTCAGTCCCCAGGCAGGGCATCATTTCCTCTGTTTAGTGAGTTTGCCCGTGCTATCCAGCCACAGCATGCAGAGGAGGTGGTGGACTGGCTTACTAAACCTTCCTCATCCTCTTCAGTCTCTGTCACGCAAGCAGAGACAAGTAAGCAGTCCCCCTGTGTGCGTTACTGCAAGTTTAACGCCATTTAATTGTGTGTGCGTTACTGCAAGTTTAACACCATTTACTTCTGTGTGTGTTACTGCCAGTTTAACGCCATATAGTTTTGTGCGTTACTGCAGGTTTAATGACATTTACTTCAGTGTGCGTTACTGCCAGTTTAACGCCATATAGTTCTGTTTGCGTTAGTGCCAGTTTAACGCCATATAGTTTTGTGTGCATTACTGTCAGTTTAACGCCATATAGTTTTGTGCGTTACTGCACGTTTAACGCCATTTACTTGTGTGTGCGTTACTGCCAGTTTAACGCCATTTACTTGTGTGTGCGTTACTGCCAGTTTAACGCCATTTACTTCTGTGTGCGTTACTGCAAGCTTAGCGCCATATAGTTTTGTGCGTTACTGCAAGTTTAACGCCATTTACTTGTGTGTGCATTACTGCCAGTTTAACGCCATATTGTTTTGTGCGTTACTGCAAGTTTAACGCCATTTACTTCTGTGTGCGTTACTGTCAGTTTAACGCCATTTACTTCTGTGTGCGTTACTGCAAGTTTAATGCCATTTACTTCTGTGTACGTTACTGCAAGTTTCACGTCATTTACTTCTGTGTGCGTTACTGCAAGTTTAACGCCTTATAGTACTGTGCGTCACAGTACATTTGACGCATTATATTGCAATATATTATAGCGTATCAGTGAAGTGTGTCTGTGTAGTGTGAGTACTCAAATTAAAGTTCACCAAACACCACTTTACATTGATTAAAGTGCATCTATGTACAGATTTCCACTTCTTTACATTTGCTAATAAGCACCGCCCCCTCCCTCCCAATAATGTCTGGGAGGATAACAAGGAGAGGCGGACATTCCCTTGGCACTGTAAGGGGGCCAGCAACAAATGTGTCCACAGGCAAAGGTGGACGTGGTGGTCAGTCCCCATGCTATCCAGCCACAGCATGCAGAGGAGGTTGTGGACTGGCTTACTAAAACTTTCCCATCCTCCACAGTCTCTGTCACGCAAGCAGAGACAAGTGTGCAGTCCCCTGAAGTTGCCAGGGTGGATAAACCTGCCTCCTTATCCACATCTATTCCTGCCATAGCCCCAACATCAGCCATGGAGGAGTCAGCTGAGTTATTTGACCACAGCGTTAGCCACTTGCTCCTTGATGATGCCCAGCCATTACTGGATTCAGATGTTGGTTCTGAGCTTGAGGATGACAGGAACATGAGCCTAGAGAGGGGGAGAACACTGGTAAACAAGTTGGCATTCATGTTCCCCAAGCTGCAGCGTATTGCTAAGTTGTCTCCAGTGGTAATGAGGATGATGAAGATGGAGTAGATGGAAATGATGATGATGATGATGACGAGGTCACTGATGTGACTTGGGTGCCAGATAGAACAGAGGAGGAAACTGAAGGTGAGGCGGCACAACCCCAAGGAGGCTGACATCAAGAAAGAGTAGAGAGCAGCCACCCTATTCCATCACATTCTGCAGCTGTTATCTCCCGGCCCACTTCCCAAAGCTCAGCTGTCTGGGCCTTTCTCAGCACATCTGCAGCAGATCGCACTGTTGCTATCTGCAAACTGTGTCTCAGGCACATCAAACGTGGCAAAAACACCAGCCATTTGGGTACCACATGCTTAAGGCATTTAACGTCCAACCACTCAGCCCGTTGACAAGAGCACCTAAAAGCCACACAAAAGGGGCACAAATCTGTCCCCCCTCCTCCTCCTTAACCCACTTCAGTCTGCCCCTGCTATACTGAGTCATTACCTCTTAGCAGCCTCCACTGACAGGGATGATGGTATAGCACAGGGTGTCCCAGGTCCTAGCAGCTCATCTGTAGCCGGCAAATTTCTCTGCCCCATCTGCTGAAGCGGAAAAAAAATACAGTCCCTGCCAGCCACATGCCCAGCGTCTAAATGCAAGCTTGTCAAAGCTGTTGGCTCTCCAACTTCTGCCTTTCAGCCTGATGGATTCTGCCCCCTTCCGTGAATTCGCACAATGTGCTGTACCACAATGGCAGGTTCCCAGTCACTACTACTTTTCACATAAGGCCGTTTCATCTCTCTATCATCACGTGGAAGGGAATGTTCTGGCATCGTTGGGCAAGGCAGTTAGCCGTAAAATCCACCTTACTGCTGACACGTGGTCCCACAAGCATGGGCAGGGATGATATATTTGGTTCACAGCACACTGGGTAACGCTGCTTGCAACTCGGAAGGATGCAGGACAAGGCTCGGTGCTGCAGCTTCTTCTGCCCCACGTCTCCATACAGCTGGTGGTGATGATACCAGACCTGTGAACTCTACCCCCTCTTCCTCCTCCACCACCTCCATGCCCTCCTCTGCAGCATTATCCTATGAATATTAGGTACCCCACGTCTCCATACAGCTGGTGGTGATGATGCCAAACCTGTGAACTCTACCCCCTCTTCCTCCTCCACCACCTCCATGCCCTCCTCTGCAGCATTATCCTATGAATATTAGGTACCCCTAAGCCTTCAAAGGGCTATTCCATGAGTCAGACTAACTAAGGTGCCACACACTGCTTCAGCTGGTGTGTCTATGGGACAGGAACCAGACCAGAGTAGAGATTCTTGCAGCTCTGCAGGGAGAGGCCCTGAGGTGGTTCACACCACACCAGGCTAAACCTGACTCCTTGTCCACAGCTATTCCTGCCATAGCCCCATCATCAGGCATGGAGGAGTCAGCTGAGTTATTTGAACACAGCGTCAGCCACTTGCTCCTTGATGATGCACAACCATTACTTGATTCAGATGTTGGTTCTGAGGTTGAGGAAGGCAGGAACATAAGCTGACAGAGAGGGGAGAACACTGGTAAACAAATTGGCATTCATGTTCTCCCAGCTGCGGCATATTGCCAAATTGTCTTCAGTGGTAATGAGGATGGAGGAGATGATGATGAGGTCACTGAAGTGACTTGGTAGCCAGATAGAGCAGAGAAGGAAAGTGAGGGTGAGGCACAACCCCAACGAGGCAGCCATCATGGAAGAGTAGAGAGCAGCCACCCTATGCCATCACATTATGGAGCTGTTATCTCCCGGCTCACTTCCCACAGCTCAGGTGTCTGGGCTTTTTTTAGTACATGTGCAGCCGATTGCACTGTTGCTATTTGCAAACTTTGTCACAAGTACAATCAAACACCAGCCATTTGGGTACCACATGCTTGACAAGGCATTTTACCTCCTACCACTCAGCCCATTGGCAAGAGCACCTAAAAGGCACAAAAAGGGGCACAATTCTGTCCCTCCTCCTTACTCACCTCAGTCTGCCCCTGCTATACCTCATGACCTCTCAGCAGCCTCCACTGACAGGGATGATGGTAAAGCACAGGGTGTCCCAGGTCCTTGCAGCACATCTGCCAGCAGCACACCACCAGCTGTAGACTATAGCTGGCAAATTTCTCTGCCCCATCTGCTGCAGCGGAAAAAAAATACAGTCACTGCCACCCACATGCCCAGCATCTACAGTAAATGTAAGCTTGTCAAGGCGGCTGGTTCTATAACTTCTGCCTTTCCGTCTGGTGGATTCTGCCCCCTTACGTGAATTTTCAGAATGTGCTGTGCCCCAATGGCAGGTTCCCAGTTGCTATTGCTTTTCACGTAAGGCCATTCCAACTCTCTACCATCATGTGGAAGGCAATGTTGTGGCATCTTTGAGCAAATCAGCCAGCCGCAAAGTCCACGTTACTGAAGATACATGGTCCAGCAAGCATGGGCAGGGACGATATATTTAGTTCACAGCACACTGAGTAACTCTGCTTGCAACTCAGAAGGATGCAGGACAGGGCTCAGTGCTTCAACTTGTTGTTCCCCACATCTCCATACAGCTGGTGATAATGCTGGATTTGTCAGCTCTACCCCCTCTTCCTCCTCCTCCTCCTCCTCTTCCATGCCCTCCTCTGCTGAATTGTCCTATGAACCTCAAGTACCTCCTAAGTGTTCAAAGGGCTATTCAATGAGTCAGGCTAAAAGGTGCCATGCAGTGCTTCGGCTGGTGTGTCTAGGGGACAGGAACGATACGGGAGAAGAGATTCTTGCAGCTTTGCAGGGACAGGCCCAGAGGTGGTTCACGCCACTACAGCTGGAGTCCTCCTGTCCGCCCTTAGACAGGGAAAGTTGACACATATGCCGTGCCTGGCACATGTCCTCAATTTGGTGGTGCAGCATTTCCTAAATAGGTACCCAGGGTTGGAAGATCTGTTAAAGCAGACCAGAAGAGTCTGTAGCCATTTTAGGAGGTCATACACAGCCAGTGCTCGGTTGGCTGAAATTCATCAGGAATTCCACCTGCCCGTAAACCGCCTGATTTGTGACATGCCCACCAGGTGGAACTGGACTTTGGCAATGCTGCAGTGGCTGCACATGCAGCAGAGTGCCGTGAACGAGTACCTGTGTGAGTATGGCACAACGACAGGCTCAGGCCAGCTAGGCTTTTTTTCCCCACGCCAATAGTTGCTCATAAAGGATGCATGCACTGTACTGTCACCATTTGAGGCGGCCACAAGGATGGTAAGCCGTGACAATGCATGCATCAGTGACACAATCCCTGTTGTGTTCCTTCTGGAGCAGACTCTGTGTGGCATTGTGGACAGGGCACTTGAGGCAGAGCAGGGGAGGAAGAGGAGGATTTCCTTTCCTCTCAAGGCCCACTTTATGCAGACACCATCATTTCTACGTCACAGAACACACAAGAGAGAGAGGAGGAGGAGGATTCTGGCAGTTTTGAAGGCTAGATACTATAATCCTGAGTGACCCCGAGGAGTCTGCTCCTTATGCCTCTGCAAATTTGTGGTGCATGGGCTCCCTCATGCTTCAAAGCCTGCGAAAGGATCCAAGAATAGGTGGTGTACAGGAGAAGGACCACTATTAGCTGGCACCCCTCCTTGACCACTGTTAGAAGGAGAAAGTCTCAGAAGATGAAATCTCTTGAGGACACCTTAAAGAGGAATTTATTGAATGCTTTTATCAACTCTGGTAGGTTACAGTGTTGTGGAAAACATAGTTTTGAGGCTTCTGTTGGTCAAGAGAGGAGCGGTAGAGAAGACGGCTGCCTAAGTGATGCATTTCTCAATTTTTTTAGTCCTCGCTGCCCTGAGCTGTCAGCTTCCACATCCCATCGGAAGTTTCTGCATCACATGGTGGATGGTTATCTAGGGGCCAAAACAGAGATGGAGAGCTTTCCAGGCAACAATCCACTGGCTTACTGGGTCATGAGAATAGACCACTGGCCAGAACTTGCTCAGTATGCAATTGAGCTGCTGGGCTGCCCTGCATCCAGTGTGCTTTCCAAATAGGCATTCAGTGCTGCTGGAGGTTTTGTCACTGATAATAGAACGCGTCTGTCCACAGACTCTGTGGACCGTCTGACTTTTATCAAAATGATTCAGTCCTGGATTACCAGCAGCTATAAAGCCCCTGATGCCGATGTCGTCAATTAAGTGTTTTTGGTATGTGGAATCTCTGCAGGACTGCCTAGCGTTGTGGGTGTTGATTTTATCAGGAAGAATGTTTTTGGTGTAAGTTTCATGGCCACAATTGATGCCCAAAAAACAATTTTTCCGCACCTGTTTAACAGGTGCATATAATTGCAATTTTTGACAGCAAGGCCAATTCTTGCTTTCATAAAGAGTACCTCAACATGGTTACGGTGTGAAGGTGCCACAGACACCCAAAGACCAATTTTTCTGCACCAGTTTGACAGGTGCAGATCATTGCAATTTTTGACAGCAAGGCCAATTCTTGCTTTCATTAAGCGTACCTCTTATAGGGTTAGGGTGTGAAGGCGCCACTGACACCCAAAGCCTACTGGTTTCATCTGAGTAAACTTCTTCTGGGATATCTGATATCCCAGAAGAAGTCTATTCAGACTAAACTAGTAGGCGTCTATGCCATACCCTGACTACTGCGTACTGAAACTTGGATGATTTGAAGGGCCCATGTTGTTTTTACCTGATGTAAGTTCTCTACTTTATTTTTAATAAATATACAAAAGATTTTACACTATGTGGAGTTTTTTTATACCCACATGCACTATGAGAGCACTTTAAAGATATAGTGAAGCGGACAGCAAGGAGTAAGAGTGGATATTACTCTGTAAGGAGATGGTGGACCCCCACGGACCCATCCATCTAGGACATCCTATATGTACAGTCGAATCACTGTGACCTATGGGCCTACTATATTCATAGTTGCGGTAAGCGCATATTATAATAGTGGTGGTGGGACGACTGTCACAATGATTTTGGATCAGCACTTTTTATTGGACTATCAACATATGAGTCTGTATAAAAATGTTCATGCAGAGCTATATATTATACTGGGTGTAATATACACTAATGTGATATTTATTTATTATCTACTGTCATGTGACTTTATCAGCCCTTGTCACTTTATATTGTTGTAATTTTGGTACACAATAATTGAATTAGACCCAACAGGTCATCTAACTAATACTTGTCACTTCATAATTCAATAGAGGTATAATTCTTTATACACTGGTACAATCTTAATAGGTCATTCACTAATTAGCGCTACACGTTTTCTTTAGATTTATGGTTTATATAAGATCTTGTGTCGATCTTCTGTGTTAGCAGCTCACTTGCATTATTTAGTGGAAGCGTGGTAAATTTTACAATCTTAATCAATAAATCACTGCTCATTTAAAAATTATATTTTTTACAAACTTTTTTTTCATTGATATATGTCCCCCAGGGCAGTACCCAGACCCCCATAACCATTGTATGCCCAATTACTTGCATATAAGCCTTCAAAATGGGCACCTTTGATTGATTTTTCACATTCAGGTCCCATAGACTTGAATGGGGTTCGTTATTTGGTTCCAAACGTTTGCGATGTTCAAAAGTTCTGTTGCGAACCAAACAGGGGGTCATTCAGCCCATCCCTAATAGTGAGAGTGTTTGTGTACTTCCAACTGTAATTTTACATCGGAAACATTGGATTCTAAAGTGTAAGTTATTAACTGTATTGTAGCTATGATCGTATAGGAAGTGTGTGTATATTGCCGCTCATATTGTTTCAACTTTGCAGACCAAGCCCTGGAAAGGTTATGGCTACTTCACAACGATACTGCCTGAATCATCAAGGTATTTTGCTACATTTATATCCTGATTTTTGAAGGGTAACCAGAGTAATGAGGTGGTATATGGCATTTATGCTGTATCTTAAAGGATTAGTTCACTTTTGCTGCGCCCATATTCAGGGTGTAACACATAACATAAAGGCAACAAAGGAAAATGAGCTGCTCCAGATGTGAGTAATGAAATATCAAGCAAACCTGGTGCTGGTCCAGTCCGTGATCCGGGAAGGCAACTGTGAAGCAAAGAAATGTGACCGCACACAGGCTGAGCTTGAAGTACAAAAACTGATTTATTTTAAATCCATCTGGTGATAAAGTTACAGAATAGTGCAGGCCAGTGGCGGCTGGTGAAGTTTTAGGATGGGGGGCAGGCCCCGCCCTTCCTTTATGACCCCTCCTACATCTAATAAGCCCCACCCCTTATAGAATCCACCCACTCCGTCCCCTGTATTCCACATATTGTGTCAGGAGTACATAGCTCAGCATCACAGGACACAGTATACAGCTCAGCATCACAGGACACAGTATACAGCTCAGCACCACAGGACACAGTATACAGCTCAGCATCACAGGACACAGTATACAGCTCAGCATCACAGGTGGGGTATATAGCAGCCAGTATCACAGGACACAGTATAGAGCCCCGGCATCACAGGATGGGTATATAGCAGCCAGTATCACAGGTGGGGTAAATTGCAGCCAATAACACAGGTATGGGTAAATTGCAGCCAATATCACAGGTATGGGTAAATTGCAGCCAATATCACAGGTATAGGTAAATTGCAGCCAATATCACAGGTATGGGTAAATTGCAGCCAATAACACAGGTGGGGGTACATTGTAGCCAATATCACAGGTGGGGCTACTTTGCAGCCAATATCACAGGTGGGGGTACTTTGCAGCCAGTATCACAGGTGGGGTACTTTGCAGAGACCCCCCCCCCCGAAGTCGGGACAAGTCCCGCACTTACCTCATCTAATTAATAGTCAGGCAGGCAGGAGGGTGTAGAAATCGTCATGCGGAGAGTGGGCTGGAGCCTGTCCCCATCAGTCCGTCGCTCGTAGTGGCACGGTCATGCGGTCAGGTCAGGATCTACTGTGGGAGCGGGAGTCACGTCCGCCGCCACAGTGACTCGCCCACCGCATCCATGCCATCCAATTACACTGAGCCACAGGCTCAGGGCAGCCAGACTATGAACGTGTGCCTGTTCAGTGCACATCCATAGTCTTTAATGGCTGACCAATAGGCTCACTACTTTTTTTTCTTCTTAGCCAGCGGGGAGGCAGGGCCCAAGTGCCCCTTATAGACTGGCCGCCCCCGTGCAGACTCCAAAAGCGGACAGGCAAAATATTGACGCATTTCATGAACTACATGGTCGCTTAGTCATAATCTGACACATAACACATTACAGATGCATCGGCGCCCGCACTCTGGCTGTCGGCTTGTAGTTCTCATCTAAATACTCAGGCGCTGTTGAGCGCACTAGTAGATAATTGAGTCTTCCTGTCAGAGTCTAACTGCCTGCCCGTATCAGAGGTACAGGCAAACTTCTGAAGATGTCCCCTATTGATGATGAAATGCATTAAGCGGAGGTTCTAGTGTGTCACTTCTTGCCCAGCGGGTGGAACGCATGCTTGGTTAAGAGCGGCGTCCATCTTAGTCTACATACAGAGGACCAATGTTATATGGTATTTCAGTGGCATTTTTTTAACATCTTAAACACTTTTAATAAATACAGATTTTACACTATGAAAGGCTTCCTCTGTCCTTTTTTCTGCCCATACATTGCCCATTGAACTGAGTGGAGAAGCATAGGAGACCTTTCACAGCCAGGGAATTTTGGAGAGGTCCTGCGGTGACCTAGAAAGCGATAGTGACTCCTCTCTACTTTTCAGTAGGAGGGTCATTGGAGTCTGGTGAGTGCGGTGTGTGTCACATGAGCACAAGGTGGAACAGCACATGTCTCATAGTGGAGCAAAGGTGCATGGAGCATGGGTGTTGTGTACACCCAAGTGGACTTTTTTCACATTCACGTCATTTGGCTGATATTATAGATTGTGTTTTTTAATGTTTATTTCATAAGTGCACGGAGCACGGGTGCTGCGTATACCCAAGTGGACTTTTTTTCCACATTTGCATTATTTGGTTGACATTATTGACTGTGTTTGATAATGTTTGATTCCATAAGTTATGATTGATTGCTGTTTATACATAGCAATTCACTGTACTTACCCTGTGCTTGTAAACTAGCAGTGGCATTTAATTGTAGGTATACAGATATACATTTACATTATTTCCCCCAGAAACCCCTAAAACCATATGCTCTAATTTGCAAATATTGACTTTCTTGTTCAAGCCGGAGTTTGGCCCCACCCACTCCAACCACCAATAACGCTTTATTGGTCTATCAATATGATGGACTGTTTTAGCGACTAAAAGAAAGCTTTAGATAATGGAAGAAAGAGAGCCAATCAGTCAGTATTTGCTTATTAAGTAAGCTCTGGGTTTAGGGTGCTCTTGGAGTTACCTGTAAGATAACTTAGAGATGCCTAAATAGCACAGAGCAAGTACGGATTCACTTTGAAGTAACCCTGTTGCCTAGATCCAGTTCTCATCTCAAAAAGTTCAGTAGACTACTGTCCATCTTCCTAGATGTTAAAGAATCCTATGCATGAAGTTAGCATATCAGGGCTATCTTATGTTTTCTTAATAGTTCAAAATCTTTCCGCATAATGACTAAAGAGATCTACAAAGAAAATGCATAACATAAAAGCTACAAGGACAGGTACTGTCTGTGCCTTATATGCATTGCGTGTTTTGATGCACGTTATAGTGATGGCATTGACCCTCATCATGTAGTAAGCACCCCTGGAAAACAATACTTATGGATTTGTGATACAAACCAGCCTGATCTGGGATAGATCTAAATTTGCTCATATTGGTCGTATTTTTTTATACTGCTCTGCATCATTTGGAAGTTAGCAGCATGAAGTTCTAAGTGGCTATTAAGTCTACTCCATTCTATAGAGAGATTTACCCAGAATCTGCTAACCACTGCAATTTCACACCAGCCAGTCTCATTATGGAGAATGTGAAAAATGTCACGGACACAAAGTTGACCTTTAAGAAGATAATCACCAGTTTACTGCAGAGGTACATAAGATATAAAAAAAATTTCAGTGCACGTTTCCTGTGATTTACGGACTATTTAAATTTATGATGTTTCAACAAATACAGAAAAAGTTACAGAAGCCTCATAGGAAACTTTCTCTGCTTTCACTTGCTTTAAGTGATATACAGGTCAATGCAAGGTTGCACAGCAATGAGCCCCCAAGCAACTGGTGACAGCTAAACAAAGCCATTGTGGAAACTCATTTGCCCATAGCAGGCAACAGAGTTACTATAAATGTAGTTTTATGGTCTGGTAGGTTGGTATTTTTTTTACCAATGAAACCTGGGTTCCAGGCGCTGATGGCTGTAAGGTCACCCAATGTGGGATACATATAGTCACAACTCAACTGTGCTGTCATCTACTAGCATGGGATTGAATGCTGGAAAAACTGGAAACACCAAGGCTGACAGTGCTCAGAGACTGGGAGAGCAAATGTTCAAAGAATGGCTGCAATAATCCACAATGTGCACTTAGTAAGCTTGTTGGCAATGTATTCAAAGTCAGTAGACTTTCAGTAGCGTTACTGCGCTGGCTGTGGACTGGCCCGGGCACTGGTGGGTCACTGTGCCCAGACGGGGAGATCCCAGTGGAGATGCTGACCATTGAAGCCACAAACAAGGGCTGACAGGCAGTGGTACCCGTGTCAGACTCGTCAGCGTGTGTGGATGGGGTTGCTGAAGCCCTGGGTGGACTTACAAGGTTTCGAGGGGAGAGCCACCATGTGCAGCGTGTATGCATGGCATCACTGGAGTCGTGTGCAGAGGGAGACACGATGCCCGGGATGGGAAGCCGCCGCAGCCAGCATGGAATGCAAGTGTCCCTGTTGCCGTGACTACACGTTTTGCGCACATGTGCTTTATCAAATCTCTGTCAGTCTGGTATTTTTTTTGATGCAATGTTTCTTTTTCCCACTTTTTCTTTGTGTATTTAGCTATGTTTCTTTTTCAGTTTCTTGGTTGCACTGTACTGTTTTTATAGCATAATAAAATATGTCTAAAAATATGTCTAAAATAAACAAAATATAAAAACAGGTATTCTGTTATAGTATTTTGGAATTCTCCTATTAACTACAGGGTTGAAGTTTGGGGCTTAGACTTAATAGTTGTTTGTAGTCTCTTCTGCTGATGGTTTTAGTGGATAAAAAAGCAGTTGTAATCCAGAGTTCTATGTAAAGTTAAGCCCCTTTCACACATGCGGACAGTTTGTCCGTTTTTCATCCATTTGTTGACGGATGAAAAAATGGACATGAATGCATCTCTATGGAAAAATGGATGTAAACGGATGATCATCCATTTATATCTGTTTACATCCTCTTCCATCAACATCAGTTTTCTGGCACAGATCAAAGCCCTATTTTTTTTCCACTAAAAAAATTGATTAGATTAAAAATGCATGTAAACAAACAAACGGTCCATTTTTGCATGAAACAATAGCTTTGGGACTCAAGTGATTAAGGACTTTAGCTGGTGGATGTAAAAAAATGATGTAAAAACTGATGACAAACTGATGAAAATCTGATGTAAACTTCATCCGTTTTTTCTTTCAAAAAATGTGACTGAACTCATGAAATGAATGGTTCACATGTGTGAAAGAGGCCTTACAGCTACTATATCCCATTCACTAAAGAGACTGATCACCTATGCTACGGATTGTAGATGGTACTGGTGTAAAAATACCAACAACATCACTCACTGAAACCATGAGAAATTGTGCTACTATGTAATTGTGTATCAATTTCAGTAATAAAGTGGTTATAAAGGTAAACGTTTTTTTTACCTTGATGCATTCTTGATCTATTGCTGTGCCCATCTGCAGCAGCTTCTCTACCCTCTCTCTTCTCACATGAGACTTGGCAGCAGCAGGAGCCATTGGCCATTGAGCCATTCCTGTGTGCATGAGTTATGTCATCCTGAGCCAAGCAATCAAAATGGCTGAAGACACAGAGCTGAAGAAGACCAGGTGATGATGTTAATGACAAAGAGGCAGCTTCCAGATGTTGCATTTCTGCAAGGGAAGTAAGTGTTGCAGACTTTATTTTTACTATGAAGCAAATTTGGCCATGCTTCATTAATTATTTTTCCTTTCTTGGGATGAACTGGGTGTTAGGCTTTTGGGGATGCAAGGTATATATATATTATGAAAATAAAATATTTAAAAACAAATTAAGAAAGTTAGGTGCATATCAGTGTACCCAGGCAAAAGGCAGGCAAGAAGAGAGCCAAAAGGCATTGGTCCCTTCCAAACAGAAGACCTTAGCCTTAAAAGTGCTTCCAGAGAATGTTATGGTCCACATCATCCTGGTTAGTACTGTTTACTTTTGCCTTTTTTGTTGTCCAGGACTTTCATAATGCCATTGTATCCTGACTACACAAGTATTACATTTTTATTATAATCACATGTCATTATAAGTAGCTAGTCACGTCTTAAAATTCATAAAATGCCTCCAGTACTACCAGGAGGAGTCAACATTTGCATATGAGGGCACCACACGATGTGGGAGGTAATGGGTTGCTGGAGATGGCTTTTGAAGGTATGTTCAAGCACTGCTAGGTGCCTATACAGTATGTGATTGCTGTAAGCATTTTAAAAGCTTTCAGATGTGACAGGTGTACTTTAAACACTGTTTTCAAAGTCAGTGCTGTCCTCTGTATTTTAACTTTTATTATACAGCCAGGTAGCTACATAAGCTAAAAAAACTTGTCCATTTAAGTTAACCAAAGTTATTCTAGATTCACCTTGCTGCATGTGTCTAAAATATAAATTGTACAATAAGTGATTTAAGGGCTAAAGCATAAAAACGTAATATAATATTTAAAATGCTAGTGGCAGTGTATCCTAGCAGGCTTGTATGGGAATTTAAATTCAGAACCTTGGACAGCTCCTATCATTACCACCAAGCTGGCATATTTACAACTGTCATTTTACTGCCACTGTGTTTATGCAAGAAATGTAATTATGGAATGTTATGGAATATATTAGAATATACTTGACATTAAATACATGTGTTTTATATATATTTTATATATAAGTAGTAATTCAGGCTCAGTTTTGATTGCATTTCTGTGTAAGGTCGCAACACAGAAACATTACAAATGTTGACCATAGCTGCTAATATTTGGAGAGAAGTGAAAAAAAAAAAACTTTAGGTGGTACACACATCATGGCAAAACTTGTCAGTGTAATTAAAGTATAACTTAAAGCAAAACTTTTGTTGGAGTGGAGAGAGATTAGAACACCTTGTTTGCCATTAACCCAAGAGTGAAAGTGAAAAAAAATTCCCAAATTTTGGGTTGTCACAGGAATAGAGTTGGAATCTTCCAACGGGGACACTAGTTCTGGTGACTAGTGATGAGTCAAACATTCCTGAGTTCCTTTTGAGGCAGATTCAGTAAAACATTAAGAATACCAAATTTCAATAAAACATGCCTGCGGGATGCCTTGGAGTGGTTCATATGTGTGATCTACCTATCTACCTACTACAGAAACACTGACATTTAAAAAAAGGTGTGCTTAAATTGCAAAATGATAGCTCCTAGTTCTTTTGTTATGTTTGTAAACAAGGCAGCAAGGGATTCCACTCATCTATACCTGACACTATCCTAGATAAAGGGTCTTATATAGATGTTAATGGGGAACACCACATATAAAAAATGGCATATAGTTCCCCTACCTAATTCATTCCAGGCCCTTCGGGTCTGACATGGATTATAAAGAGGAACCCCATGCAAAGATCCAGAAAGACGTGTGGGGTCACTCCAAAAATCCATATCACACCTTATATGAGCATGCAGCCTGGCAGCCTATGAAAGGGGGAGATGAGCATGCATGCTCCCCAAAAGTCAGAACCATACCAGGTCACATGTTCTCAACATGGGGGACGGTGGTATCTTCCCCACAACCTTGGCTTGGTGGCTGTGGGAGACGCGCATATCCGTATCTGGAAGTCCCCTTTAACAATAAAGGGGCCCCTAGATACTACCTCCCCACCATATGTCAATGAGTAAAGGGTACATAGCAACCCCCACTTTACAAAAAAATATATATAGTGTACATGCAGAGAAAGTTTGACAGGTCCTTTAAAAAAAAAAAAGTCACACAATGTACATCCACCATCAATCACGTAGTCCAGTGATGTAGATCTACATCAATCATGATGCCCAACACCCGCCCACCGAAAGAAAGCATACCACTGAATGAAAAGTCCAGCGGATATATGCAGAGGAAGGGTCTCCCGGGCGACATTATTGACCATATATAGACACGAAATCATAAGGATTCTTGCCTTTCCTGGTCTGCCAGGCTGCATGCCTGAATAACGGTCTGGTATAGAAATCGGGGAGGCATCATACTATTTTTTTTGCATGTGTTTCCCCTTAAAATTGATACCAAACCTGGTATGAATTATGAGGGAACCACCACTCCATTTTTTTTAATTTACCCATTCCCGGCTCCTTTGCTTGACCAGTTATTTCCAACCATGAAAGTGAATGAAGTTGGTGATGTCACTGGTTTGGCAAGAACACGGCAGTGCCTGCACTCACTGGCGTCCTTAACAGCCATTGACAACAGAGGATGCCATGTATAATCACAGCAGTAATAATGTATGAACACCTAAACAGCCAAGGTTCAGTCCAAACTTCTGTTCAGTCCGAACCCTAAGTCCATTCCATAACCAGGGATTCCCTCACTTGGAGGAATTTCCTCTCATATCCTATTTTGGCTATGAGACAGGAAGTGAAGGGAAATCTCCCTTATGGTCCTCATATGGCAAAAAATATCCGGCAATGGTTATAACCCTCCCCTACTCACTAAAAATGTGAAAAAAACAGAAACTTTCCGGGTGCCTATCCATGGCAGCACACATGTGATAGTAGCCCCGCCTACTTCCATTCACAGGACCAGTGCATAGCTATAAAGTGTTAACACCCACACAACAGTCCACTCCTTGTACCTTGCTAGGAATGAACTGGATAGTTCAGTATGCTGCCATGGATAGGCACCAGGAAAAGAAAATGATGATAAGTATGATACCATTTTTTGTTTTCCTGGTGCTTCAATGGCAGCATACATGTGGTAGATCAATAACTAGATACCAAGGTGGGAAGCTTCAGCAATCATATCATAAGAAAGCGAGTAAGCTACTGGCTTCACGCCAAAGACAGCTGAAGTAATGATTACTAAGCTCATCAGTAGTGATGAAAGAATATGCCATAATAAAACCTGATTGGCTCTCCTGCCTGTCGTGTTGGCTGACATCTCTGCACAAGGTGCCCAAGATGTCCAGATGCTACTGGAGGAACGTACAGCAATTACTTTCGGTAGCTGCAGCCCAGCCATATAGTGGGACCTTAGAATTAACTTTAGGAACCACAAGGCCATTGTGCGCTGGAGCCTTTTACCATTGTTGGTTTCTAAGGAACTAGGTATCGCTGCTATGGTTAGCTAATAACTGTTAGCAAGTGCCATCATCGATCTGGATGTATTGAAGGAGTACTCCCAATCCCACTATGGAATAGGCAAGCAAACGCCCACAGGCTCTTGATGCCATGACAACAGCAAAGATGTGAACTGCCTGCAGCTTGAAGAGCCTCCCAATGAATTCTTATACCAGAAGCTGGCTTCAGATAAGGGCGAATGCTCACCTGGTAGAAAAACAGCTGAGCACTATCCACGATACCCTCCTCAACCACACCAATATCCAAATCCTCAGGACAGGCCCCTGGTGTGCACACCCCTCAAGAGGACATGCCCTGAAAACCTGCCACAAAAATGCCAGTGCAGATGAAAAAAGGACAACAGACAGCACCCAAATGCTCTCATAGCAAATGCACTACAATCACCTCAAGCCCCTGGTAGAACACAGGGAAAGTGAGGATAGGAGCCTAGGTGGCAGCCTTACCAATCTGAAAAACAGTAGTCTGCAGCCAAAAGCTCAAGATGCACACATAGATTTAGTAGAGTGCATCTTGTCAGGACAGGATGGAACCTGAACCCTAGATCATGGAGTTGGTTGATGGTCTGCTGAGTCGACTTGACATGATGGAGCTAAAAAATGTAATCAGAACAGGGTCCATCTTGAAAAACAAGAGGTAAGTAAAGCCTAGGAGATAAACTTTCCATCCTTATCACATCCAGCCAAGAGACAGAAACTTCCTTTGGGTGAACTGGATGCAGACCAAATAACTGAATAAGGATGTCCTGTGTGAGGAGACAGATAAAAACCCAGAGAAAGATGGAGAACTGGGTTCTAACAACCTTGTCTTATGTTAAACCCATGAAAGGTTTCATGCTAGACAAGGCCACCAGTCCTAAACAGTCATCTCCCCAAGTGAAGGCTACAAGTGAACTACATAAGGTGAGTATAAAGTCTCTTTTTTTTCTGTTAAAATAACAAACATGTTAAACTTACTTACCCTGTGCAATGGTTTTGCACAGAGCAGCCTGGATCCTCCTCTTCTCGTGTCCCTGGCTGGAGCTCCTGGCCCCTCCATCCTGTTGAGTGCCCCCACAGCAAGCAGCTTGCTATAGGGGCACCGAAACCAAGCTGCAGCTCTGTGTATCCATTCAGACCCGGAGCTGCAGTTCGGCCCCACCCCCTCTCTCTCCTGATTGGCTGAGTTTAATTGACAACAGAATGAACCAATAGCACAGCTGCTGTGTCTCAGCCTATCAGGAGGAAGAGTACCGGATGGCTGAGGTACTCGTGGACATCGCTGGATAGAGAGGGGGCTCAGGTAGGTATTAGAGGGGCTGCTGCATATAGAAGGCTTTTTATCGTAATGCAAATAATGCATTAAGATAAAAAACCTTCTGACTTTACAACCACTTTAAGATCCCACAACACCACATGGGCAGCAATATTAAGAGCTAAATGCTGACCTAGGCCCAGCTGCAGAAGAGGAGTATGTAAACACGGATCTCTGTTCTGTTAGAGGAGGGAAGGGCGATGATCACAGGCTTCCTGTATATGGAAGCCGTGATCATCCCCTTTCCCCAGCCAGGGCAGCCCCCTCACAGTTAGAACACGCCCAGGGAACACAGTCAAAATGGTCCGACATGTCTGCCACAATATCGCAGTACCAATATAAATCGCAGATCGCCGCCATTACTAGTAAAAAAAATAAAATAAAATAAAAACCCCAGAAATGAATTCTCATCGTCCGTAAACGCAGCAACTTTTGCACAAACCAATCAATAAAAGCCGAATGTGATTTTTTTTACAAAAAATATGAGGAAGAATATAAGTCGGCCAAAACCGATGGAAAAAATGTTTTTTTATATATTTTTTTTGGATTTGTATTTTAGCAAAAAGTAAGAAATATGTTTTTTTTTTTGCAAAATTGTCGCTCTTCTTTTGTTTATAGCGGCGATCAGAAATGACGCAGAGGTGATCAAATACCACCAAAAGAAAGCTCTATTTCTGGGAAAAAAGGACGCAAATTTAGTTTGGGTACAACGTCGCACGACCGCGCAATTGTCAGTTAAAGCAACGCAGTGCCGAATCGCAAAAAGTGCTCTGGTCCTAAAGTGTGAAATCCTTCCGGGGCTGGTGGTTAAGCTGAATGGCAAAACATGTTCCTTGGGAACAGATGATCCTGATTCAGTAGATCCCTTGGAGTAACTGTCCAGTGCCCCTTTTAGGTCAGTCTATCACAACTGCCTGGATTAACCCAGAACAATGAAGAACACAGGGATGCTTTCAATTCTGAATATGTGAGACAAACGAGGGAACAAAGTATCAAGAGTCACAGGAGCATCTTACCAGAGGACCACCGCACCTTAGCCAAGATTTGCCTAGGCTTTAGTTTGACCTCAGGGGCACGGTAGTGTACCTCTGAAGTTGCCTACCTCTGACACACTTCCAGGAATAGCTCCAGGGGAAGAAAACAGTCTCACAAGTTTAGGCGCTGCTGTCAGATGTAGTCTGCCTGCCACTGTGTATACCTGGAATGCTCATGCCTGACAAGGCTGGGGCCTGATGTTCTGCCAAGGATACCAATCTAGTTTGTGCTACTGCAAAACTCTGGATCCACCTGAAAATTGAAGTAGGTCACCTTCATGGCATTGTCTGCTTGGATCCAGATTGTATAAAACTGCCTAGAACTTCTGGATGTTACCTTGGGAAACAAGATGCCAAAGACAACCAAGCCCCTTGATATGAAGGGTGTCTAGGTTTCTTCCCCAGAATAATCCACTGTTTGAAGTGTTTTTCCATGAGGATTCCTTAAAACAGGAAGAGAAGACTTCCTTGCTCGAGAGCTAGACCCCTGAGCCCCAGAACTAGGGAAATCACCTGACCAAAGTCTTAGTCAATAGTGTCCCTCAAAGAACAATGGCCTGTAAAGGTCTGGGGTGCAACCAGGCCTAAGGAATTGCCTCATATGAGGCTACCGTCAGTTTTTAGGCCTCTCATTCAAAAGTGGAGATTCAGATCGCTCCTGGTCCAGACAGCTTGATTCTGAAAGCAGAGCGTGAAAAATTATCAATGAGGAAAAGCACTCTGTCCTGAGCTGTGAATAGGGCCATCCAGACACTGGAATATCTGGAGGGCCGTGTCAGGTTGCTTGATAGAGCCCGCACCAATTATTCCCCATCTAAGGATCTCTCTATGTATTTCAAGAAGGCTATGAGGCTAGTACTGGGTCCAGTATCCTAATACATGAGGTGCTGACCAATGGACGAGGGGCAAGATCCCAGATTGGTAGTGTATGGGTCCAATAGCAAAGCACAGAAATTGCTTTAGGGATGAGAACATTATTTTTGATGCCCACCAAAGCCAGGAAGCACCCCAGAAAAAAGGAGGCAATGCATTTTCTATGGAAAACTTGCATCTGAGCCCAGCCCCTTAAAGCTTCAAGATGCATACCAGGTAATGCCATCATGGGCTTTTGGATAGTGAACTGTTTGCCACCACAACTGGAGCAGAAACACCTTGACCCAGAAGACATTCAATGGATATGCAGAAGCCACAAGTGAAGTAAAGTCGCTTAACAAATAGAAGGAGAAAAAGACCTTGCAATCTGTACTCTAGCTGTCACGTGTCTGGTGGGTAGAGCCTGGTCTTTGCAGAGGAAGGCCTCTCTTACACCTCTGACTCGGGGCCCCTGGTAGTGCAGAATCACACGAATGCAGATAGATGTGCTTGCTGCTTGACTGCTGGTGAAGTAGTAGGCCAGATGGCAGTGAATCTCTCGAGGGCAGAAACAAGCTGGCACTCCACTGTGGAGCAGGCTCCAGTGGCAGATGGGTCGGTGCTAGCAACGAGTAGCTCAAAAGAGACTGGAACGTAAGCAGAGTCAGACAAGCCAGCTCATACAAAGGACAAACATATCAAGTACAAATGCGGAGGCAGGAGAATGGTCAAGGAGCAAACCGGGGTCAGTGCAGGTGGATAACAGGAATAGTCAGGAACAAGTAGTAAGTATTGTAAGAGCGGATGCAGGTAACAGGACAATCACAGAACGCTGTAGATGAGACAGTATTGGTCCCATGTGTTGATCTAGCTTAAATAGCCCATTTGTCGCCCTTGTATGTTATGGAATGCACCGTGCACATTCATGCATGCGCACAATTGTTCGCATCCCCGCGTATGCGCATATGCGCTTGCAGGCTGGCATGCGCTAACTCTCCTCTTCTTCCAGACATTCGGGGAACAGGGATTTGTCTGTGGCTATTATTCTGTCTTCTGACAGAGCCTTCCTGACACTAGCCTTCTTCCACTACTAATGACAAGTGTTCAACTTCAGCCGCATCTCTAATGCTGTTGATCTGGACTGTCTCAAAGAGAACCTGTCCCTGGAAGGCCATGGAGACTACTTCTTCCGAGCAAGCAAGTTTCTTACCTAGATCCTCCTCTGGCACCTTACCTGGCTCCTCTAGTTCTTCTCCACTCATGGTAAACTTACCTACCCTAAAGGAAAATGGTCATCAGGGGCAAAGCCTCAGGCTGAACATAAAGTACCAGTTTATCCGCTGAGTGAGGCTTTATGCAGTTGGTAGCAACAGTACTGGAATGCAGTTTGAGTTTTTTGCAATAACTTGGATATGGTAACTTGAACTTCACCCATGCCCAGGGCAATCCTTTACGGCTATGAATAGTGGGCAAGAGAGCTTCTGACTACCCCTTTAAGGAAATCTTGACACACTCTTTATCTTGTAAAAGCAACTTCACCCAGGCTCACAACAATTCTTTGTGGCTATGAATAGTGGGTAGAAGAGCTTCTGTCATCCTCTTTAAGGCAATCTTGACACACAGTGGTGGCTGCGGCTTCTCCCTTCCATCTCCTCCATCCAGTTCACGGCTGCGACTTCCCACCTGCGTCTCTCTCCTCCATCCAGGTCGCGGCTGTGGCTTCCCCCCTCCATCTCCATTATCCAGGTGGTGGCTGCGGCTTCCCCCATTCATCTCCTCCATGTCTCAGCGGTCGCTGCTTCTCCTCCCGGCCAATCGGGTCTTTGGACTCCTGGCCAATAGGTTCTGCTTCGTGATTGGCCAGGAGGAGAAAACAGGAAGACATTAGCGAATATTAATTCGCTAAAGTCACACAAGTGGGTAGGCTCAGGGCTTAGAGCCCATCCTTTTTTTAAGCTAATTAGAGCCTCATACTCTAATCATGTGCTTACAAAAAAACCCCATTGAAATCCATTCGTCCAGCATGTAGATTAGGGGCCTGGCGCATGGATTAGGGGAAATGCATGCACCTCTGCACCGTGCATTATGGGCCGCCACTACCTGGTCTAATGATCCTTACCTTTAGGAACCCTGTGGATCTTTGTTATGCAGCGAGCTCATAGTGCAGGGCAGCTGGAACAATGACATTTAGTCAGGTATAATAATAATGGCTCACTGTGACATGAGCAAGGACATATCTATTCGCTAGGTAGCAGGAAATGTCCCTTGATGCAGGGTTTGGGCATGCTGGCATGCAGTCTTATCTTGTGAACACCCTATCTGTAAGCTGCTGAGTGTTTAAACCCATGTTCCTCAACTCTTCTGCCTGCCTCCCACTCCTGGCAACCTTCTTACCTTGCCCACTTCCAAGATGGCTTCCAGACAGTCTTGCCCAACTTCAATATGGCCACTGGCGTAGTACTTGCTTAAACCAAAGATGGTCGCCATGTGAGCTCTATCCACTTTACATGTTTAGCATAATGCATCATTACCTTGAGTGTAGACACCGCTTTCTCTTCCAAAATTGCCACTAGAATGCATACTGGAACACGGTGGAGCTGCAGCTCATCTGAGAGGAGATATAACACACAACTTATGAGGCCATTCACAGATAAATTCCAAAAAATGAGAAAACATTCTTATCTTGGAAATGCAGTGTCACAGTTCAATGGATCCACTCACTTCTGGGAGGCAGGCTCCAGACTGACAGCTCTTCTGAGGAACAGAGCCCTGGCTTCACTGCTGTATGTGGGGCTAGTTAGCACCCGATTTTTCATCTCAAAAGATCCACAGAAGGGGCTCCTTCCCCTATCAAAGCATTTAGCGTCCCAAGGTCAAGGACTGCGCCACAGGAGAAATGTATATAAAGGAGAGACTGAACCTGCGTGGGAAAACAACCAAAGGTGGCAGGTAAGGGTTTCTTCTCTTCATACTGGCTGTGAGTTCCAGGAGGACAAGATAGGGAATGGGCTGTTGTGTGGGTGTTAACACTTTATAGCTATGCACTGGTTCTGTGGGCGGAAGTAGACGGGGCTACTATTACATGTATTCTGCCATGGAGGCACCAGAAAAAAGTTTTGCCTTTAGTTCTGCTTTAAGGTGTTAAAAGATGTATTCAAACAGACTCTGTCCCTTTGTCCATTCGGGCATAATACTCCCCTATCATGACTTTACTTTGTGCAACAAGATTAGTTAATGTATTTCGATCTCAATAGCAGTTATGTGTAATAATTTCTTTGACAGTACCATATCTTACTAATAATTGCAGACCTAAGGGAAATTAACACTGTAACGCAGGAAAGTGAGATAACTTGGCAACACTATATGTTATTATTTTGTTCTGTAAAGGCTACACTTTACGCGATATTGAAATGTCCACTTTGTCTGAAGACAAACATTAAAACTCTTGTTGTGAGAGAGGGCTATATACATAGCTGTCTTCAGTTACTTTCAGTTGGTGAAAAATAAGTCATCAATAGGGATGCCCCGGTTCGACTCGAACATCGGGGGATCGCCCGTTCGGCGCATCCCGAACATTATGGGGCATTCGCGGGAACTTCAAGCGCCCCATAATGCATTCCAATGGCGGGGGAAATGCAACGTCATTCGTTGTTAAAGGGGGCGGGTCACCCATTTACATCACCGAGTGGCCCCGCCCCTTCTTATAAAAGAATTGTCAAACTGAAGACCGCCCATTCTGGGAGACGCCTCTGGAGCAGCAGAAGCGGTGAAAGAAGAAGGAAGAAGAAGATGAAGATTGAAGATGAAGAGAGGAGGGAAGAAGACTGAAAGAAGAAGCAGAAGACCAGAAGAAGGATCAGGGCAGAAAAAGATGGAGGAAGAAAGAAGAAAGAAGAGAGATTTTACTTGTCAAAAACTGCCTCTTGTTTTTTGTACCACTTTACACCTTTTTTGGTGAATGGGTAGGGGTACAATGTACCCCATACCTATTCACATAGGGGGGTTGGGATCTGGGGGCCCCCTTATTAACCACTTCCGGACCGCCGTACGTCGTTTGACGGCGGTACTTTGAAGTGGAATACCGTTGTTATGGTAGCAGATAGCTACCATAACCCCGGTATCTATTTTTTCTGCAGGCGATTCCCTGCAAGATAAAAGTGGTCTTAGCGGCGGATTCGCCGCGAGATCACTTTTATCAGCGGCGGGAGAGGTGCCCCCCCTCCCGCCGCTTTCCGGTCATCTCCGCCCCTTACTGGACCCGCCGGCAGCGGCGGAGATGATCGGGTCCGTCCCCTCCAGTGTCCGTGTGCCGAGTGAGCGGCTGAAGCCGCTCACCCGGCTCCATAACAAGGCTGGGCGGAAGCTACGTCACAAGTCGCTTCCGCCCAATGCTCTTAAAGGGGACATTTTTTTTTTCCCCTGCCATTTTTTTCAAATTTTTCTTTTTTTCTTTTTTTATGCATTTAAGTCTAAAAATGAGATCTGAGGTCTATTTGACCCCGGATCTCATATTTTGGAGGTCCTGGCATGCTTTTTTCTATTACAAGGAATGTTTACATTTCTTGTAATAGGAAAAAAAGTGATCAAACATTTTTTTTAAAAAAAGAAAGTTGTAAAAATAAAAATTAAAAAGTAAAATAAATAATTAAAAAAAAAAATTTAAAGCGCACCGTCCTTGCGAGCTTGCGCGCAGAAGCGAACGCATACGTAAGTCCCGCCCACATATGAAAACGGTGTGCAAACCACACATGTGAGGTATCGCCGCGATTGTTAGAGCAAGAGCAATAATTCTAGCCGTAGACCTCCTCTGTAACGCAAAAATGCTAACCTGTAGAATTTTTTAAACATCGCCAATGGAGATTTTTATGGTGCATAGTTTGTCGCCATTCCGCGAGCGGACGCAATTTTGAAGCATAACATGTTGGGTATCATTTTACTTGGCGTAACATTATCTTTCACAATGTAGAAAAAAATTGGCCTAACTTTACTGTTGTCTTATTTTTTAACTAAAAAAATTGAATTTTTTAAAAAAAAATCGTGCTTGTAAGACCGCTGCGCAAATACGGTGTGACATAAAGTTTTGCAATGGCCGCCATTTTATTCTCTAGGGTCTTAGAAAAAAATATATATAATGTTTGGGGGTTCTAAGTAATTTTATAGCAAAAAAAACCTGTTTTTAACTGAAAACCACCGAACTCCAAAAAGAGGCTCGGTCTTAAAGTGGTTAAAAGGGGGCTTACAGATTCCGATAAGCCCCCCCGCCCGCAAACCCCCACAACCACCAGCAAGGGCTGTGGGGATGAGGCCCTTCTCCCCATCAAAATGGGGACAAGGTGCTTTGGGGGGACCTCAAAGCATCCTCCCCATGCTGAGGGCATGTGGCCTGGTATGGTTCGGAGAGGGGGTGCTCGCTCGTCCCCACCCCCTCCTGCCATGCCAGGGCTGCGTGCTCGGATAAGGGTCTGGTTTGGATTTTGGGAGGGGACCCCCATGTATTTTTTTTTAATTTTGGCGTGGGGTTCCCCTTAAAATCCACACCAGATCTGAAGGGCCATGCTATGGACTGGGGGGGGGGGGCAACGCAATGCTTTTTCAGTGATTTTATCTATATTGCCGGGAACCGGCAATACATTACAGCCGTGAGTGGTTTTAAATGACAATTTTTTTCTGTACAAATGTCAATTTGCTCTGGCTATGTTCTAAATATGACAGAGGTGCGCCATATTAAAGGCAGACTAAGGGGACCCCCCAGGCACAATATTTAAAGGAATATTTCATTTTTATTGTTTCACTTTAAGCATTTATAAAATCACTGCTCCTGAAAAAACGATTGATTTAAAAACTTTTTTTTGCATTGATACATGTCCCCTAGGGCAGGACCCGGGTCCCCATACACTTTTTAGGGCAATAACTTGCATATAAGCCTTTAAAATGAGCATTTTTAAATTTTTAATGTTCGAGTCACATTGATTTTAATGGCGTTTGCGTGTTCCCACTAATATTTTGCCTGTTCGCAAGTTCTGGTGTGAACCGAACTGGAGGGTGTTCGGCCCGTCCCTAGTCATCCAGACAGGCAATAAATTGCATTTACTAGATTGATCATGTAATATGAGTGCTTCAAAGCATCAAATATGCTAAAATAGATGCTGAACTTTACACCCAAGCTTGGCTTTTATCTGACCTTACAGTTGTCATTCACCAACCATTAGGACACACAAGTCTCAGATATTGTTACTTGGGTAGGCTGGCTGTTGTGCCTGAAGAGCATAGTCCAATAAGGTAAACCTGTCATAAATGTTGACAATTCAGATGGAGTGTGACAAACATACCTCCCAACTTTTTGAGATGGGAATGAGGGACACCTATTAGCAAAAGTATGTAGGCATAGGACATGCCCCCTGTCACGCCCCATTGAAGGACAATTATATGTAGCAGTACCCCCAAAGGAGCTGCTGATTTATTTGACCCGGGCCTCCCTCTGATTATCCTGCAGCCAGTCACAACAAATTTCCACACTGTCAGGTGCACATACACAATCCTGCTCATTATTCCAATGACCAGTCTAGGGGATGAGTTTTGATGCTCTATTGTAGAACTTGGATAGGAGGGAATGTATGGGATACTCCAAGATAACTGACTCCAAGCGAGGACAACTTCTCCCTATCTCTATACATCAGACTGTCAGTGGCACTACGTTGCAGACTGATCTCAGTGATGCAGGTAGCAGACTGATCCCAGCAAAGCAAGTAGCAAGCTGATCCCAGTGACACAAGTAACAAATTGATCCCAGTGAAACAAGTCCCTTTTTAAGCAGAAGAGGATAAGCCAGACTTTGTTTCTTCAAGAAACTCGCCAGTGTCTCCTTTCTAGCTCACACACCCAGTTAGCTGACAATGAGGAGCAGGAGGGGGATTCTAGCAACTCAGTCTCAGGGATCCCTTCAGGGGCCTGTACTTACACCATCTCCCAGGACAGCCTCCTTCCAACTTCCAAGTGACACTTTGCCACTGTGATACCAGACAGGATCCGAGGACGCCCCCCTTCTGCCAGCTTTAAAGGAACTCTGGGCTGTAGCTTTAGCAACTCCAGCTAGGCCTCGACCAGGCCCAGCATCTGGCAGCCTCCTGGATAGGCCTTAAGCCTAGCAGCCAGGAGCTGATCACACACCTCCCCCTTGAGGTCTGGGTGGGCAGGAACTCCTGACCTTGAGCCCATGTGCTCCTTTTTATATGAATGTATTCACCCAAAATGCAGTGAGGCACCTCCCCTGCTAATTGGTTAGAACTACATCCATATACACCTGCTGTCACTGGCTGGGTTTTCCTCCCACTGTCCAATAGGGACCCATACTGCTGGACAGTGTAAAACTTTCCAGACCACATGAATCAGCACCAGAGCACACTGAGCAGACCTTACTCAAATCCAGGCTCTCTGATAAGCAGACAGCATCTAAATTTACTTATCTGCTCTCTTGTTTAGCAGAGAAAGCCAAAAACTATATACACTCACTAATACTCAAACTAGGAGGGCGCTACACTTACAAAAAAAATCCTTTATGTTGGCTTCTAGAGTTAACAAATGCAGCAATTTAGAATTTGGATGAAAGGTTTAGCACTGGGACACACTTACTGAAAGATAAAAAGTGCATTTTATAAACAGCTATATAGATCAGATCAAAATGAGGGACAAATTGGGATGAAAGAGGGACAGAGGGACTTTGTTCCAAATCAGGGACAGTTCCTCCAAATCAGGAACAGTTCCTCCAAATCAGGGACAGTTGAGAGCTATGTGACAAACAGTACATAAGCAGAGGTTAGGCATTGTGAAAACTATGTAAGAAAACTATCAGTACATCTTGGAATTCAGGCAGCTGATATTAGATACAAATAGTTTTCTTGCCTCCACCTGAGCCTGTCCATTGGCCAGTGAAATCACTCATCACCTGTCATGGAAGAAAGTGCTAGTTGTCTGATTACAATCTCCTGCCCTCATCTGTTTTACACTTTGAATCAGTTATCTATCCAAATATGTAGACATGGACTTCTGGCCTATTTGAAACTTCCTGGATATGCATACTTGATTCAAATCAATGATTTAAAGTGGTTGCAAAGGCTGAGGGTTTTTTTACTTTCATGCAGGTAAAAAAAACGTCTTTGTGCTGCTACCCCCACAGCCCCCCCCCCCCCCTCACCTGAGCCTCCTCTCGATCCAGCAATGTGCACGGGATCCTTGGCTGTCCCGGGTCTCTCTCTCCTCATGGGCTGAGACACAGCAGCAGGAGCTATTGGCTCCCACTGCTGCCAATCACAGTCACTGAGCCAATGAGGAAAGAGCAGAGAGTGGGGCTGAGCTGCGTCTCTAGGTGTCTTATGCATGCATAGAGCGGTGCTCAGGAGCAAGCATGCACCAGTGCCCCCATAGCAAGTGGCTTGCTATTGGATGCACTGGTCAAGGGAGAGGAGCTGGGAGCACTAGCAGGGGACCCAAGAAGAAGAGGATTCAGGTTGCTCTGTGCAAAATCATTCCAGAGAGCAAGTAAGGATGACATGTTTGTTATATTAACAAAAAAAAAAAAAAGCACAAACCTTTAATATCACTTTAAAGTATTAAAGCTAATGGGTCAGCATATGTGTCTGTCAACTAGGATTTTTCAGTAAAGTATTTGTACTTGTATTTCTTTTATAGTAGTTTTACTTTCCAGGTATGACTATATTGGTAGACACCGCTACTCCAGTTGCTTCTGAGTCCCCAGTCAAGTGGCTGCACTTCTGCTTACTGAGCACAGAAGGTCAGCCGTTCAGCATGGATAACATTCAGAAAATGCTTTGCATATTCTGAATGGATGCAAAATATTCTCTAATTAGATGAGGCAGAGGTGGAGCAGTGACATCACACTCTCCATCTCATCCAATCAAAGAATCATTCAGAAAATACAAGGCATGTCTGGCTTCCTGTATTCACAATGCATCAGGGCAGCAACTCAGCATGGGACCCGGAAGCAAATGGAGATCACTAAAGTAGCTGTATCTAATTCATTGGTTTCGAGCTTCCAGGGCCATCAGCTACATATGGTATATACTGTACATAGTTACATTGGTCCAAACTGGACCAATGTAACTATGATATGTATAATATAGCCATATCTGGAATTCATCTTTAACCTCCCTGGCGGTAATCCCGAGTGTGGCTCGGGGTGGAATTTCAGTACCATTAGCGGTAACCCCGAGCCACACTCAGGATTGCATTGCTGGATCCAGGCTGGGTCACTCAACTTGTCCCCTGGATCCAGCGATGTCCTCCCGCGGTGTCAGCGTGTCTGTCCCTCCGCCCGATGCCTCTGTGTGCCGGGCTCCGTTCCCTGCGAGCGTCGCGTCGCACGGGGACGGAGATCGGCGGGAAATTCAAAAAGTGAAACGCACAGCATACATACAGTGCACTGTAATCTTACAGATTACATTACTGTATGAAATCATTTCACATCCCCTTTGTCCCTAGTGGTTTGCCCAGTGCCCTGCATGCACTTTTATATTATGCATGTCATTCTTTCTGCCTGGAAACATGAGAATGTCCATGGCAACCAAAAAGTGTCCCTTTATGTCAAAAGTGGTTTCTGATCAGCTAGAAAACAGCGATAGTAAATAAGAATCATTTGCAGAATTGAGTGATACTGATTTTTGGGGAAATTTATCATCAGACACTGAAAGTGACGACAGCAACAATTCTGCAACTGAGCAAATTTCAGTGTTTTTGGTTTGATTACATTATTGAATAAATTTTATTACTATTACATTATTATTTCTGATGATTATTTATAGTTATTAATTATATTATAATTTATGATTTCACGTTTCAAACATTTTCATACCCGGGATGTCTACTAGACTCTTGTTTGGACAGATTTATGTGAGTTATTGCTAAGAATTACAGACCTACAATATAAAATGCCAAATTTCCATGCAAAATAATCGTACCGCTTTCAGCACCAAAAATCTGAAATAATTATACCGCCAGGGAGGTTAAAAGAAATGATAGGGGTCACATAATCGCCAATCCTTCTCACCCCTCAAGCATCCAGAACTTTTTATTGGGATACTGGGACGAGCAGGAAGGGGTTACATACATATTTAAAAATTATTATTTTACACCTATAATCAGTTGACAGACAAAAAATGGTTATTTTACACTAAACAAACTGAAATCACATTTGTAAAACATTTAAAATGTTTTTAATTATTGGAATGCACAGATTCAGCTGCAGTTGCCATTATGCCAGCGAATGAACAGAGAAAGAAGGCGGGTTTGTTTGTAACAAAGCCTTATGTGATCACTAGGATTGGCTTTCGTAGTAATTCCAAGACTGGAAACCACAGTGGTTGGTTAACTTGAGACTTGCAGTTGTCACACTAAGGTCCCTTTCACACGGGGTGGACAGTGCTCTGACCAGCAGGGGATCCACTCACAGAGCAGAATGGGCAGATGACAGGTCAGTGTCCAGTCAGTATCTACAGAGCGGACACAGATGGAGCCCACTCTGCTCTATGGGTGGCTTGGTGTAAAGGGACTCCACTGTCCATTCACACCCAACTACCTCCAATCCAATCCACCTAAAAGGAGGAGAACGGACCCCCTGCCATTTGTTTTTAGCAGGCCAGATAGAAGGTAGGCAAGTGTACATTTACATCTGTCAGCCCATAGGGATGAATGGACCGCCCAATCAGGTCCGCCTGAAAAACTGACAGACGGGCCTGATTGGAGCGGTCGTGTAAAGGGGGCCCAAGAGCATGCATAGATGATCGTTGATCAAAAAGCATGTTCATTTTCTCAGCATTAACCATGCATAAGAACATTAACCTACAGATTGTGGGTTTGAAGCGATTAAACTAAATTGGACAGCAGTGCAAAGAATAATGATGATGTTCAAAGTTCTGGATTTGTGAAAAAAGATCATTCCTGTTTTGTGTTACTGTGTACGTAACATATTGCACATTCAGAATTAGATCCAGAAGCAATGATCGCTAACAGTCAGGAATAAACTCAACCGGAAATGCCAAGATGAAAGACCACAGCCCTAGGCAGGTAGGCTGCACTTCCTTTATGGATTCCAATGGATTTCAAGCCTTCATTTTCCATCTACCTTTCACTGCCTGAGTACCAGTGTTTTTGATTATTGCCTCCAAAAGATGAGCATGAATGACTCAGATTCACTTGCCTCATTGGCATAGATTAAAAGCATTTAACAGCCTTCTGCACAGTCATTAAGTAACAAGTTACTGCAGGTCAGCGGCACATTTTGCTTTTCACTGCATTAAATGTTCCTGCTGGGAGTTTTCATTGTGCTATTTCATTTTGGATACTCAGTCTTGCCACAAACAGATTTACTAAAATAGTGAAGGGACAGCTGCTCAGAAATTTACATGACAATTTCCCATCACAATGCAAGTTTTCATGCTGGGATCTTGCTAAAACTCATTTATAAACTCCATTCCCGGCAAGAATTATGATAAAGCCATCAGCGTGAGCCGTATTAGACTCGTGTCTGCATCTTGCCGATTTTTCTAATGCTCAGTAATCTCCTTTCCAGAGTTAAATTGTCTGAGAGAATTGTCGGACCTCTAAGTTTGATTAGAAATTTTTGCACATTTTCCTGCTGAAAATGAAGACAAACTGACAGTAAAGGGCCTACTTTGTGTGCATAGCAATGTACGTACTGACAGGCCTAATTACACTCAGCGCAAATGACCAGGAAATGAAGAAAAAACACTGATAGAAATAAAAAACTGTTGGGGCATTTAGTAGATTCTTTATGGAATAAATGGTAAAATAAACATGGCTTAATACACATTTTTAAAATACAGAAAAGCACACATAAGTAGGCATCTGCATACAGCATAAAAACATGTTATTCTTATATGCCTTGCCAATAAACCATAGAAAATGAATTAAATAAATTAATTAAAATGGTCTTAAACCCAAAAGCAAACATTTATTATTTTGCAGCTTACCAGCTCTTAGATTCAATAGCTGCATTCATTTTCTTTTTAGGCCTCATACACACGGACGTTTCTAAAAAAATAAACAAAACGTCGGGCCCGACGTCAAGGAAAAAAAGTCAGCGTTTTTCGGCGTTATGCATCAGCGTTTTTGAGCGTTAGTGAGCGTCGGCGTCAATAGGCGTTTTTTTAAAAAAATCATCCCTCTGCTATTTTTCAACCTAAAAACGTCGGCGTCACAAAACGCCGGAAAACGCCGGTATAATATTAGGCAGCGTT
The DNA here is from genome assembly GCA_018402905.1 of Glandirana rugosa. Classification (NCBI taxonomy): domain Eukaryota; kingdom Metazoa; phylum Chordata; class Amphibia; order Anura; family Ranidae; genus Glandirana; species Glandirana rugosa. The sequence continues at coordinate 1,450,273 of BLSH010411801.1, forward strand.
TGTTGGCGTTTGTTGGCATATTGTGGCGTCGGCGTCAAAAAATGTCAAAACGTTACAGCCTCAGAATGCGATGGCTGTGGGTTCTAGTTTCAGCTCACTAACGCCGACGTCATCTGCAGCTCAAAAACGCTGACGTGTTTATGGGGCCATTGACTAACATGGAGAGCTGCAAAAAATGCCAGAAAACGCCGGCGTCAAAAAACATCCGTGTGTATGAGGTCTTAGGCTTTCTTCCCCTATTTTCACCTAGTGATCTGACCAGTCTGTTGTTTTTGAAAAGAACAAGCTCTCCTCCAGATGTTAGCAGCTAGGGGGGATGAGACAAACCATTTAACACTGACAGGGGTGATTTCAATGGCCTTTTTTTATTTTTGTTAAACCTTTATCCCAAATGGAAAAAAACTGATGTAACTGCTTAAAACGTGAGAGCTGGAGTTCAGCTTCAATTTGTTACTATATGTACAGTAAATCTACTAGTACATCTAACATTTCCCTACCCCGCGACTCAATGCTGCTGCCCAAAGGTGCCCCTGTGCTCCTTCATCCAGAGTTGAGGCACTCTAATACAGGATATGTGTCACTGGCTAGATCACCAGGTGAAAACAGAGGGGAAAATGCTGAACTACTTCAGCCCTGGAAGGATTTACCCCCTTCCTGACTAGAGCACTTTTCGGCACTGCGTTGCTTTAACTGATATTTGCGCAGTCGTGCGACATTGTACCCAAACAAAATTAGCGTTCTTTTTTCCCACAAATAGAGCTTTCTTTTGGTGGTATTTTATCACCTCTGCGTTTTTATTTTTTGCTTTATAAACAAAAAAAGTGCGACAATTTTGAAAAGAAAACAATATTTTTTACTTTTTGCTAGAATACATATCCAAAAAAAATATAAAAAACAAACGTATTCATCATTTTAGGCCAAAATTTATTCTTCTACATATTTTTGGTAAATAAAATCGCAATATGCGTTGATTGGTTTGCACAAAAGTTATTGCGTCTACAACCTATAAGAATTGATTTATGGTGTTTTTATTATTCTTATTTATTTACTGGTAATGGCGGCGATCTGCCATTTTTATCAGGACTGCAATATTGCGGCGCACAGATCGGACGCTTTTGACACTTTTTTGGGATCAATGACATTTATACAGCTATCAGAACTAAAAATAGCCACTGATTACTGTATAAATGTCAGGGAAGGGGTTGACACTAAGGGGATGGTCAAGGAGTTAAATGTGTTCCCTCACTGTGTTCTAACTGTATGGGGGCTGGGCTGGTAGGGGCATGACAGATCTAACTGATCCCAATGACAGGGATCAGGAGATCCCTGTCATGCCACCTGACAGAACGGGGAACCCATTCTTTCTCTGTAGTAGGCAATTGCGGGTCGCCGGTGGACATCGAGTCCGCCTGACCCGCGGCCACACTCATGCAGCGCGCGGCAAAAATGGGCACTGATGGGCACTGATGAGATGGCACTTATGGACACTGACGAGGCAGCACTTATGGGCACTGATTAGGTGGCACTGATGAGGAGGCACTAATATGCCGCACTTATGGGCACTGATGAGCACTGATAGGCAGCACTGGTGGGCACTGATAGATGGCACTGATGGACACTGATAGGTGGTACTGATGGCCACTGATAGGCGGCACAGATATGCGGCACTGATGGGAGGCACTGGTGAGCATTGATGGACAGCACTGATGGGCAGGCACTGATGGGCACTGAAAGGCAACACTGACGGGCACTGATTGGTATAACTGATGGGCACTGAGTTGTGGCACTGATGGGCCATGATTGGTGGCACTGAGGGGCACTGCTGGAGCTTTACTGTAATCAAGGCAGTGATGATCAGTGCCCTGATTACTTGTCCTGGTGTCCCCTGCGAGGAGTTGCCGCTAATCGACTCTCTTTGCAACACACTCTGTCAGTTTGAGGTAAGGAGAGTCCATTACTGGCACTTCCGTATTTACATGTGACCGGTTGTGATTGGACACAGCTGATCACATGGTTAAAGAGCCGCATCATCGGCTCTCTACAGAGGCCATGCTGCACGCTCGCGTAGGGGCAATGTCATATGATGTCATCCCAGAACGAGAGCCGCACTGTTTCTCCGTTATTTGACGGTGGCCGGGCGACAAGTGGTTAATATCACTTTAAAAAAGAATACTAATGCAACCACCACCACATCTCATGATTGGTAAGCTTCAATATATTACCTTTTTTGGTTTTGGGTTTAATACCACTTTAAGATGTGCAAGATCTAACAACAGAGAATTCCCAACCAGATTCTGCTTTACTAACGTTACATAAGTAAAAGATGAGTCTGTTGGCTACTATATGTTTCCATTTGCACACTGCTCTTCGCTTTATTGAATGAAGCTGTTTAGACTATGTATAGACTTTTTCTTTTTTTTTTTTTGTAAATTCCTTATTTATAGATTCTTAAAGCAATAGGTAACAAACCATTTACATCTATTATTGAGTAAGTGTGTGTAAGCATACGAAATCAATAATAGGCCACATTGGTATAATTTATTTCAGGTACTTATATAGCGCTGTCAATTTACGCATATATACGCTTATATACTAGGGCCAATTTAGACAGGATCTAATTTTACCTACCAGCATGTCTTTGGAGTGTGGGAGAAAACTGCAGTACCCAGAGGAAATCCACGCAGGCACAGGGAAAACATGTAAACTCCAGGCAGGTAGTGTCGTGGTTGGAATTCGAGCCAAAAGACCCTTTTGCTGCCAGGCAAAAGTGCTATCCACTACACCACTGTTTGTTCAACGTGCAAACAATTACATAACAAATAATAATAAAGCAGCTTTAGTCACCATAACTCTAGGAAACATTTGAAAAGGAGAAGTAAGTAAAATAAATATTAGGTGTAGTTTTGTCAGTATATGTGGCATAGGAAAAAGGAGGCAGCAGGGGTGGATGGTAGAGTTCACCCGATCAAGCAGTTCATCAATTGCTCTACACAGTTTGTGATATACTGTCTGGTCTGCCCCTGTGGCCTCCTTTAGGTGGGTCACACTTCGGGTGCATTTAGGGCCCGCTTTGGAGAGTACAAGTGTAACATCTTAAAGAGGTTTGATAAACATTCCCTGTCTTGCCACTATCGTGATGCCCACAGCAAGGAACCCAGGGGACTTAGAGCCTATGGGTTGGAGTCCATAGTTCGGGTTTCAGATACAGGTCTCGGGTTTAAGAAATTGTGCCATAGAGAGACCTATTGGATCCATCAGCTGGGATCTTTGGCCCCTAAGGGGTTAAATGTAAGCTTGGACCTGCAGGCAGTTTGTAGGTTTTCTACAGGCCCTTCAGAAGAGTACCATCTATCAACCTAGGGCTGGACCTGCTAGGTGGTTTAGAGCATGGATATACAGGACCAGGACCTCAGGGGAGAAGCTGAACTTTGACACAAGGGTTCTTTGGTCAGCAGTGCTGTCACCTATGGATGTATTGGCAATCAACATGAATCAGGGTGAGTGTAGAAATAAAGACAGTTGGGGAGGTTTGTGGATATGAGTAGTTAGGACATAACCACAGCAGTCATAGTTACATGACCCTATGTGGTTTTAGCTAGATTTTAGCAAGTTTTATTTTAATTTTATCTTGGTGTAAAACTTTATAGTGTAAGATTAAGATTATAGAGTAAGGATCTCTTATTGTTTCTGTGAGTTATAGCATTATGCATTTTAAAGTGAAATTATTTATGAAATGTATATGGATTTATATAAGTTTTAAAAGGTTGCTATGGGCACTTTTTATTGCGTAAAGTTTGTATAAAATAGGGACACTGGCAGGTGACTTCTATATGTATACGTGCAATCAATGCATTTACTTGATTCGTGACAGATTAAGCCAGTTAGGAGTCATATATATTGTATGTATTGTCCATTTGTTGTATTTTTTTAAAAATAATATAAAATATATATGTTTAGCCCATTGACCAAAATAACATGGCAACATCCTGAGCTGCCAGGGGTGTGCTTTGGTGGTATGGTCCCCTTCCCCACATTTAAAAGCTGAATATGGTGGGGTCCCTGCCGGGATAGGGTAGCCGTTTATCATGTCCAGAAATGGGTTAGGCAGTGTCACACAGGGTCTTTCTATGAAACAGCCATGCTGTTAGAGCTCGTCCCATAGAGGATTGGTCTCTTAGGGATATATTGCTCTTTATTTGTGAGCATTCTCTGGAGAGGGACTAGCATCAGTGCCCCCATCAACAAGCAACAGTTCCAGCTCAGGGTTCCGCCACCCTGGGTGACACCATGACAAGCGCACAGGGTAGGAGGATGTTCTGACTAAACCTGGAAATCCGGTGATGTGGAGTTGGGCATCAGAGAGAGCACAGTCCAGGTGCATTCCAAACAGTGCAAGTATGCACAGCAAGATGCGAGGATATCTCTAAGTCGGACATGTGTGAGCCATGTCATCGGGACAGAAAGGCATGATAATTGACAAGCTTAGATCCGGGTAAGATGGATGCTATTATTTACTACATCTATTACATCTAGCTTGAGTGACCCCTCATGCTTGAACTGTAGGGGGTGGCACCATAAGTGGCAGGCTGGGCAAGTATAGGGCTGGCCAGTATATGGAGACGGATACATATTCTCCCATGACCTCACCAACACTTGGCTCTGCCCAGTAGCATTGGTGTAGACTATGCCCCAGGACACACTATATAAAAAAGGTGCCCTATAGGTGTTGGATCAGCTCTGAAGAAGGGGCTTGTCTCCCAAAATGCGTTAGCTTTCCAACTGCAGGGGCTTGATGCCCACGACACTGGAGTAATTTATGATATGCATTTTAATATTTTATGTTTGTATGTTTTTGGCTTTTTCAATAAATTGTGCCCGGTGTTTAAGGTAATGCACTAAGCGTTTGCGCCTTCCCCTTCTTTCTGTTTTCAGCATTTGGAGTTTCCCTGCTCGAGGGGAGCAGCATCGCCTTCATTACCACCTTGGAGAAAGTGAGCGCTGAAGTTGGACAGCTTTTTCAGACAGGTGGAGGTGCCTGAGGTTTTTGGGAAGCCCTGACCAATCCCCAATCTGGATTGGCAGGGGGCAGACCTTCTCAAATACCTGGCATGAGCCCAGCCAGGGAAAAGAGTTTGGGTGGAAGAGATGGAGATGGAGTAGTACGGATGCTGTTGGGGCCTTGAGGGAGTCACCAGTCTGGAGGGGTGACTTTGGCCTGGGGCTCAGGTGCATTCGGGAGGAGAGTGAGATCCTTTAGGAGAGGTACAAGTCAGAGAGCAAGTGGACAGCGGGAGAGAGTACTACCAGAAAGATCTCCAGGAGAGGAACTACAAGTGTCAGAAGTTGGTGAGTGATACACACCCTGGGAAGCTGGAAGAGGCACGCTGGAGAAGATTGGGATGAGAGACAGTCTGACAAGGGGGTGCAAGAGCCAGTTGGGACTGTGGTGTCACTGTAGTAGTGGAGATGGCCGTTGCAGCCTGGAGGGCTGGCAGGGCCTGGAAGAGGATGGGCTGGGAACAGTAGTCCATCATGGCTAGCTAGCTCTTCAAATAACTTTTCCTACACTATAGGGGCCCGTGGTCCCACCCTACAAAGGGCGGTTTGGAGACTTTGCTAATTAAGAGCAGGCCTCATCATGTGCTAGATAGGCCGAAGAAGTTTGTGCTGGAGAGTGGAACAGGAGTTTATCGAGAAGCAAGTGTGTGCTGGAGGAAGAGAAGGAGTGTATATACAGGACGTGTATATAAATGGTCAGGTTCAAGTTTGAATCCAATTGTCAGGGCATCCCATGACATCCCAATCCCTATCCAAGTTTAATCCCCCAATAAAAAAACAAAAACACAAGTACCGGCCTGTTCTTCATGACTCCAAATGAAAGGAGACAGTGTGATTGAGGTCAGAGTGACAGGTGAACCACTACTTTCAGCAACTCCCAAGGGGGCAAAGCATACATTAAAGTGCAGCCACAAAATGAGTTTCTCTTGACATTCTCAATATAAATTAAAAGAAGCTCATTTTTTCTTTTCAATATTTTTTTGTTTTAGTTGAGACACGGATAGTTTAGAGCTTTTTTTAATTTTTTTTTTATTGAAAAAATGTCACTACACATCAGGACAGGAACTAATCCTGACAGCCTAGAAAGAGATAGGAAATCTCTCCAAAAGGAACTTTAACTAAAACACATTTTAAGTAGTGCAAGCTTTTGTTTTTCGGTGACAACCACGCTCCTCCTTTCTTGCACTGGCATCAAAGGGAATGGGTGTCAGGGAAAATTTCCCCAATGGGGTCACAGACTCTCACAGTTATTACTCTCACAATTTAGATATGTCTGGCAGATGGGAGGAGGGATCATTGACATGTCCAACATCACATCCTTTGGCACATTACTGGACTACATGTCCAATGATAAATTGGGACATTAGCGATGACAGTGAAGGAGATTGTGGCTGGTGACAGTGCATTTACTTTACTCCTCTGTCTCAGCCCACATAACTGCACACCATTGGGCTCAGGATGGCATTTGCATGCAAATATGGGACTGTCCAGGAGTCTCAGCAGCTCCCGCTACAGACAACAGCAATGTAATTATGTCACTAATGATTGCAAATAACTACACAGGGCTGGTTATATGATTGGTGATCCTAGCACAGGATAAAAAGGATATAAACAGCCTTTAGGATATTGGGGAAAGTGAGCCTTGGCAACCAGAACATTACAGACAATTCATTCAGTGACTGCTGCACTATATGAAAAAAAACTCAATAAGGGGAATTTATTAAATCTGGAGCAGCCAGGATCTGGAGCAACTATGGCAGCCCATCAGCTTCTATCTTTATTTTTTTTAAGCTTTAGGCCTCATACACACGGACGTTTCTTAAAAAATAAACAAAGCGTTGGGGCCGACGTCAAGGAAAAAAATCTGCGTTTTTCGGCGTTATGCATTGGCGTTAGTGAGCGTCGGCGTCAATAGGCGCTTTTAAAAAATAAATCATCCCTCTGCTATTTTTCAACCTAAAAACGTCGGCGTCAAAAAACGCCGGTTAACGCCGGTACAAATTAGTTGGCGTTTGTTGGCGTTAGTTGGCACTTTGCGGCATCGGCGTCAAAAAATGGCAAAATGTTACAGGCTCAGAACACGCTGGCCGTGGGTTCTAGTTTCAGCTCACTAACGCCGGCGCCATCTACAGCTCAAAAACGTTGGCGTTTTTATGGGGCCATTGACTAACATGGAGAGCTGCAAAAAACCCCAGAAAACGCCGGCGTCAAAAAACGTCCATGTGTATGAGGCCTAAAGGTTAGTTCACCTTTACCTTTAAGAAAATACCTATGCTGGTAAGGGGTGCCTGTAGACAAAAATACACTGTGCAGTTTTGACCAAAGATAAATAATACCCTTGCTATAGGTGTAGGCCATTTTTGTACCTCCTGAAGCTTGGGTGGGAAAGATTCCAGCGATGGCATCATCTTGTCCTGCCTTGATGCCCAGGTAGCATATTGCAAACCTCCTTTGCATGTGTTGTCTGTTCTCTGTCGCAGTAGCTCTAAGCTTAGCAGAGGAGATAGTGGACCACACATGTTTGGGGGGTTCAGAGCTTGCACTTGTTATTGTGGGGGTGACAGTAACAGCTGGGAGTGTCTTTGCAACCTCCTAGCAACAAGGCAGGACAGGATGATGCCACCTCTGGGAGTTTTCAGTCAGGCTTCAAGAGGAACGTAAATGGCCTACACCTATAGCAAGGGCATTATCCAACTGTAGTCAAAACTTTACAGTTTGTTTTTATCTACAGGTATCCCTTACATGCATAAGCGGTTTTTGGTTTAGGTGAATTAAGCCTTTAAATGAACAAGCAGAAGCTAGAAGATTGAATTACTTTTCATTTCAATGGAATTTATAAGCATCTTTTTATTATAGAATGCGTGTTATGTATTATGCATTATGCCCTATTTGTTTTTTTGGAGTTTTTTTTTTTTTAGAGTGGTTAACTACAAAAATATGCTTCCCATGGCTTCCAACTATATTCCCACCACCTTAGGGGTCTCATTTCCCAGACAACAATGGAAGTCTTCAGGTGTCCTAAATTTTCTTGTTGCATTTTTTATAATATAAAACCAACTAAAAAAGAAGTATGGAAATCCCTCATAACTGTTGTAGCACATATGCAACATTATCAGCATTGGGGGTAACATTTAGATTCTTTAAAGCTGAACTTCAAGCAGATATAAAAACCACAAAATATTTATTCAAATAAAACAAGTTATAAATTCATTTAAAAAATCCTTAAATTTGCTTAAAGTAGATTTAAACCATGTCACTAGAACCTCACATCTAGCTTTGCGATTTGAGTGTAATTCCAAATGTTCTTTGTAGTCTTTTTAGATCTTTAATTCACAGAATACATGGTGATCCTGTACAGACTTTCAAAGAAGAGAACAAAATATCTGCAGATACTAAACCCCTCACTAGTAGACTTAAACCCAACCACTAAAATCTCACACACTTGATCAATATAGCCTCACTGTGCCCATCAATGCAGCCTCCCTGTCCATCAATAAAGCCTAGCTGTGCCCATCAATATAACCACACTGTGCCCATCAATATAACCACACTGTGCCCATCAATATATCCATGCTGTGCCCATCAATATATCCATGCTGTGCCCATCCATATATCTACGCTGTGCCCATCAATATAACCACGCTGTACCCATCAATATATCCACACTGTGCCCATCAATATATCCATGCTGTGCCCATCAATATATCTACGCTGTGCCCATCAATATATCCACGCTGTGCCCATCAATACAGATTCACCATTGCCTTAGCTCACACACAAAGCGCGCATCTCCCGCTGTGTGTCACGGAGCTGGGTCTGTGTTCGGCGGCGCTGGGTCCTGCCTCCTAGATCGGCTTGTGTGATAGGCGGAACACTGATTCAATCAGTGTTCCATCTATATTATCACACAAGCCGAAGCGGGACCTTGTTACAGCGCCACCGAACACAGACCCAGCTCCGTGACACACAGCGGAAGATGCACACTGTGTGTTACACACAAGAGGAGGAGAGAGGTAAGGAGGGGAGCGCTGCAGCCGCAGCTCAAATTGGCCCCAAGGCAGGCTCCCTACCAGGAAATTTCCCGGTATCCCGGTAGGCCAGTCCAGCCCTGACTGTGCAGCCCCAAAGAGACTTCACCTGTCTAATTCAAGCTGTGATGCTGGGTATGGGCGGGACTGCTACCCAGACCTGCCCCTTTGTCAAACAATCACTGTAATGAAATAGCCGGCTCTTTCATTACACTGGTTGTTTGACAGAGGGGCGGGTCTGGGTAGCAGACCCGCCCATACCCGACATCACAGCTTGATTTTGACAGATGAAGTCTCTCTTCGGGCTGCACAGTGCACATCCAGCTGGCTTGCTCGCCAATCCCTGGATGTGCTGCAGGTCCTATTCAGCCAGAAGTTGACATATAAGCAACAGAATTATGCAGGACAAAGCCCCTGCACTGCGGGATAGCAGGACAGAGGTGTGAATGTGGGAAAGTCCCGCCCAATCCGGGACTGTTGGGAGGTATGCTTTAACATGTTTTTCTGATGCTCCTATAAAAGTCCTTGTTCAGGATCTTTCTCTTATGGACAACAACTCTCTCCTAATTGTACCCCTGCATTGTCACCCTGTCACACAGACCACTGATGGAGACTACAAGTGTCCATGCTAACACATTGCACTGGCGAGTCCACCATTGTTTAAACTAGCCAGTCAAGAGCAATGATGTGCAACCAATTCTGGCATGAGTGCATGTAAACAGGAAGTGGCTGAAAGAGGCTGTGCATGGCAAATGTTTATGATACATGATAGCGCTTTAGTAAACTAAATCTTGTTCAGCTAGTTTATAGATCTGCTTTAAATGCATCTTGGTATCAGCTTTCTGCAATACTCTAATGGCAGGACTATTCATTGGAAAGGAAGAGACAGCAATAGGAGTTAATCAGACTCTGTTATATGCACATCAGCTGAAAGAGGGGGATACTGATAGGAAGTTGAGAGCAGATTGATAACTCGTCAGTAGGGATGGGCTCAAGCGTATTCAGATCTTATTCCCAACCCACCTGAGCAATCCTGCCAGGAGTTCCCTATTACAGAGTCTCCCCCATACATGAGAGTCCCCATTAGAGTCCTTGCTTACATCAAGGTCCCCATCCCTTTACCTCACACTTTTACAGTGTGGCTGAGAGCCTGGATAGTCTAGGTACATGGCTGTAGCAGCAGACAAAGGTGAAGCAGGTCTGTTTGGAGGAAGTGCTGGCCTCGTGTACTTAATGCTCAGGCAAGCATGTGATTGGTCATCTGGACTGGGAGAGTCTTAGCACACTCAACAATAGTACAACGACAGCACAGGTGGGGAACCTGCCCTTGAGACCAGAAGGGGGGGGGGGTGTTTTGCATGTTGTATAGAAATGGAAACCATAGACTGACCTGAGCACCTAGCTAAGGTGTGCAGCAGGCCGCATTTGGCCCCTGGCCTATAATTTTGAGTCCCCTGATCTAAACCAAGATGTGTCACCAAAGGTGGTGGACCAGCACCAGTGTGCTGCCATAGGTGGACCAGTACCAGTGGAATTTGAGGATCTGTCTATGCTGTCTTAACAACAAGGCTGTCTGAAGAAAAATAAGAAATCTTTTGGCAGTTAGAAGATTATGACCCATATACAGTATCTCACAAAAGTGAGTACACCTCTCACATTTTTGTAAATATTTTATTATATCTTTTCATGTGGCAACACTGAAGAAATGACACTTTGCTACAATGTAAAGTAGTGAGTGTACAGCTTGTATAACAGTGTAAATTTGCTGTCCCCTAAAAACAACTCAACACATAGCCATTAATGTCTAAACCGCTGGCAACAAGTGAGTACACCCCTGTGTAAAATGTCCATATTGGACCTAAAGTGTCAATATTTTGTGTGGCCACCATTATTTTCCAGCACTGCCTAAACCCTCTTGGGCATGGAGTTCACCCGAGCATCATAGGTTGCCACTGGAGTCCTCTTCCACTCCTCCATGATGACATCACAGAGCTGGTGGATGTTAGAGAGCTTGTGCTCCTCCACCTTCCATTTGAGGATGCCCCACAGATGCTCAAAAGGGTTTAGGTCTGGAGACATGCTTGGCCAC
>BLSH010411801.1:1494493-1506191 GCA_018402905.1 Glandirana rugosa
CTCAGGTCCTGACACTATTCACAAGTCCCACCGAAGGGTGTCTCCTCTACCTGCTTTTAGGTAAGGGTCACTACTTACGTCGGTCTTCACTGTAACTAAAACAGTGACGGTCAAAGTCTCGGCAATGATGGTCCTTTCGTCGATTAGTTGGGGGGGTTGGGGTAATCGTATGCAGAGAAGGTTTTTTACCTTAATGCAGAAAATGCATTAAGGTAATAAAACCTTCTACGTTTACAACCACTTTAACATTATTGCAATCACAAAGGGACTAAAAGGCCCTCTTTGTGATAGCTTTGGACAGGTGACAGGCACTCTTCACTCTCTGCTCTCCAAAGCAACTAACCAAGCACAGATTGTGCTTGATTAGCTGCTTTCCTGGTAGTAACGGCTCTGAAACTGGCAGTGACAAAATCAATGTCACTTCTGGCTGCATTCATCACTGGGAATGGATTTTCGTCCATCTCCTCTGTGGGAAGCCACCCTGAACACTTATCACAGTCCTGGACTCCTCAGAGGAACGGGATAGTCCAGGAACCTATGTGTGTGTCAGCAGGGGTGGGTGGGGCTGCCTTGATCACTTTCACAATCATCAGCTGAATAGAACAGCATAGCTCCCAACTGTCCCTGATTTTAAGGGACAGTCCCTCATTTGGAACAATGTCCCGCTGTCCCTCTTTCCTCCTAATTTGTCCCTCATTTTGGTCTGATCTACAAAGTTTTATATAAAATTCACTATTTTTCTATCAAAAAGTGTTTCCCAGTGCTAAACCTTTCATCCAATTTCTAAATTGCTACATTTGATCATTTCCAAAGCCAATATGAACTAATAATAGTGGTAAAAAAGGACTTGTGGGTTTAACTAATAGTTTTCCTTGTATTATTTTCCTTTAAGAGGGGCGTGGCAGGGGGTGTGTCCTATGCCTCCATACTTTTGCTAACAGGTGTCCCTTGTTCCCATCTTAGAAAGTTGGGAGGTATGGAACAGTATTAAGACCATGGCTGCAGCTGCAAGTTTAAACACTTTTTCCTTTGTAGATGTTGATGCAGCTTCAGCACTTGCTGTACATCACAGAGATTTGCTCCAATTGATTTCAACAGGGTTCAGGTTCAGCATCCAGACATCTTTGAAGTTCACAGAACCCTTTTCGTACTGAACCCAGGGTGGTTCGGCTCACCACTAGCGGACGCTAATCAATGAAACGTGGAATACTCATTGTCTTTGATAAATACGGGTATTGCATATTCTATTGAAAGGCAGAGGTCAGAATTAAAAGACTGACCCACTTAGAGATTCCTTTATAACTTGGAACAGCAGGAGAGTGTTGGAAGGTGAGTATTATTGGGTCAGGGAGCCCCTTTGCACAAACACTGTCACTTTGTCCTGAATGGGTACGGTGACATTGGGGAAGATTTACTAAAGCTGAAGCACTTCGAATCTGGAGCAGTTCTACATGGTAATATAAAACAAAATATAAGCAACGCTAAGGCCCCTATCACACTTGTTTTTACCGTGATTTTTTGCCGCAATTTTACCACGATTTTGACGCGATTTGGGATCAGTACGACTTTGGTCTCACTTTGTTGCAACTTTGGCTCAATGAAAACATATTACAAAGTCGTACAGAAATAGTACAGAAACCACATCTATATTATTCAGGTGCGATTTGCATGAGACTTTGAGGGTACATCCAGGAACTACAGTTATGCCTATCACAGTTAGGAACACCTCCCAGGGAACACATTTAACACCTTGATCGCCCCCCAGTGTTAACCCCTTCCCTGCCGGTGTCATTTATAGAGTAATGAGTGCATTTTTATAGCACTGATCACTGTATAAATGTCACTAGTTCCAAAAAAGTGTTGAAAGTGTCCGATCTGTCGGACGCAATGTCGCAGTCCTGCTAAAAATCGCTGATTACCGCCATTACTAGTAAAAAAGATAATAATAATAATAAAAATGCCATAAATGTATCCCCTATTTTATAGATGCTACAACTTTTGCGTAAACCAATCAATATACACTTATTGCAATTTTTTTATACTAAAAATATGTAGAAGAATAAATATTGGCCCAAACTGATAGAGAAATTTGTTTTTTCACATTTTTTGGGGATATTTGTAATAGCAAAAAATAAAAAATATTGTTTTCGGTTTTCTAAATTGTCAGCCTTTTTTTGTTTATAGCGCAAAAAATATAAACTGCAGAAGTGATCAAATACCACCAAAAGATAGCTCTATTTGTGGGAAAAAAGAACATGGGTACAGCGTCGCACGACCGCGCAATTGTCAGTTAAGTGGCCTGGTCATTAAGGGGGAAATCCTTCCGGTCCTTAAGTGGTTAATCATGATAGCCTGATTGATAACTTTAAAAACAGGAGTAAGCAACTCTCCTACACCCTTTATAAATCAGCTTTGATCTTGTCAAATCAAATGAACATAAATGAATAACGCATGATGGACTCCGGGGTAGGTGCTGCATCGGCAAGAACAATGCTTTTGTAATTACATTGGGCTCTCTATATTATTTAGATTGATGTTTAAATGAACGCATTGCATTGCTCCTTGTTTAAAAAGTTTAAACAGGCAGCAAAGTGAAGTTGGCTTTTAATAGGATTCATCTCTAATTCTACTCCTTTCACATAGCTTTACATTCTTACACACCGTGACAGCTTTTGGGAATCTTTTCTTTTTATTAATCCATGACAGACAACTTTGCACCAAAACCCTGTCTCCTCTGACTTATTCTGTTTCTCCGCTTACAGCTCGGAACACATTCAAGACCTGATTAGTTTCTATTGATTCTGTCATAAAAAAAATAAAGTCAATAGTTTTTTTCTTTGTACTCCTCTGCGGACCAATGGTATAAATCCCATTGTCGCATTCAAAGTATAATTATCTGTCCTTCAATGCAGCCAATAAAGTTTGATAGTATCTTGAACTTACAGCGTCTACAGAAGCTTCCGGAATTTCCACATCCTCTTTACGTCCATTACTTACACAGTTTAAAAGTTCTTTTTGGAGAATGTCCTTGATTTGCGATCTTTAGAGACTGTGCTACTTCTACAAACCCCAGAGAAAAATACCTTGTATGCCTAAATAATACAACATTGTATCATTCACAATGTAGAAGGCACCCGCAGGAGACATGAAATGACCATTGCAGGCAAAAGCAAACTGCATTGGATCATTTAAGAAGGACAGTATATCTGTTTTTGGTGCCAGTAGCCTAGCAATTAGATCTGTGCCTGGATTTATGTACCGAAAAACAAGTGCAAATAGCGAAGCCATGTGAGGCATCTTAAAGCAGAGTTCCACCCATGTAAAAGTCAGCAGCTACAAAAAGTGTAGCTGCTGACTTTTAACAATCAGACACTCACCTGTCCCTCGCTCCAGCGATGCTGTTGCCCAAAGGCTCACTCCTCTCCCCCTCCTCTGCGCAGCGCCGGCTTCACAGGTGTGGGCTCCCAGCTTTGGCTTCCAAGCCGGGCGTGCACTGCGCATGCATGAGTCGCGCTGCGCCTTGTGACTGGCCAGCGTATCTTATGGGGCCTGTGACGTGTCCCAGAAGATTGCCGAGAGGGAGGGGGGAAGGTGGACTTCCTTCCCTGATCCGCGGCACCAGGGGAGGAAGTGGAAAACAGGGTCCCTGGTCAACCCCCCCCCCCCCCAAAAAAAAGACATGCGAATTGTGGCATGTCGGAGGGTCACCTTCCATTAAAGCGGAAGTTCCACTTTTGGGTGGAACTACGCTTTAAACTATAGTACCCACTAGCACCCAACCCTCTCCTTCCTGATAATGCAACCCAATTGCAAGTAAAGGATGGGCTAGAGCTCTCTTCACTCGCTGTGCCTGACAAGCGGTCTCCAATCCACATACAAAAGTTCTCCAATGTAAGGTGAAGTTGGCAACCAGGTGAATATTGATAAAATCAATCTTTATTCAATCCAAAGGAGTACATATGTTCCAAGATAGAGCCAAAACTGACATGTTTCAGCCCAGCTGAATTTAATGATTAAAGTGTTTGTTAAGCCACTCTTTAAAAAGTTCCCATCCGCTCTGTATTTTAACTAGAAGTTGCCCTGTGTCTGTGTTATAACATATATATACTTCTCTGTATAGATAACACACCTTCTTGCTAGGATCGCTTGTCGTTTTTCAGCTTTTGTCTCTCAGCTCAGAAGTCCCGAGGGAGGGGCGGAGCACTGCTGCTGACCTCAGCTGGAGAGACAGAGCCGTGCTGTGCTATCTATATAGATACGAATATTTCTGGTCTAACACTGACACTGGGTGAACTTCTTCTTCTAATACAGAGGGATAGGAGCTTTTAGAGTTAATTATGAGAGCAGAGAGAAGAAGCTACGAGAGGAAGAGGGAGGGGGAGAAGGGGGGAGTTGCACACAGAAGATAGGAGAGCTGGGAGTGACATAGCCTGCATAGACCACGGGGCTCTCAGGATAAGCTATATACAAAGGGAGTCAGCACTCAGGGGGGAAGTCATGACCTGGCATTATCAAACAGATATTTTAGGGGATACATAGGGATAATTTAAAAAGCAAAAGCACCATACTGCTAATTACACATTAAAGAGACAGGAGCAGCATTTTTTTTTGGGTTAACAAACGCTTTAAGGCCTTTGTGGGTTGAAAAATGTCAGTGTTGACTCTATTTTGGAACTTATGCACACCTTTGGATTGAATAAGGATTCACTTTAACAACACTCACCTGTTTGCCGACTTCACCTTACATCGGGATCTCCTTCCTGAACCCGTAATTTTTTTTTTAACCCGTAACTTTTAAAAGGGTTGTAAACCCTTGTAGTTTTTCACATTAATGCATTCTATGCATTAATGTGAAAAACCTTTAGTGTTACAGCTGCCCTCAGAGCCCCCCATTTACTTACCTGAGTCCGATCGTTCTCGCTCTCCACACAGGAGCCGGGGGTGGGGCCGAGTCCTGCTGTCTGTGTCAAGGGATGCAGAAGCAGGACTCGGGAGTGCGCCCGCTCGTGTGAACCCAGGGGAAATGCTTTCCAGATGGGTCACTTGATGCGGGGAGGAGCCAGGAGCGCCCCTGGGGGACCCCATAAGAGGAGGAACGGCCACTCTGTGCAAAACCCTTGCACAGAGGAGGCAAGTATAACATGTTTGTTATTTAAAAATAATCATTTTAACCATTCAATATTCATTGTAATACATGTTACATGCATTGGTGGAATGTGGTGGCATTCATTCAGTGCAGTGTGCGGTATTTGCTGCCTATTTTGGTGCACCAGGCAGCCCATTTCAGATTAATGGGCTACCTTAATGCAATGAACATTAAGTTGCATCATAACATGCAGCAATGAAATGGTATGAATGGGTCCTGCATGGTTCCTCAACTTCTAACACCCCCCCCCCCCCCAACACTTAAAAGTTTAGTTCAGAAAAAGCATCAAGAAAAATGAAACAGGGATCTAACACCATACACCCCCCCCCCCCCCATTCCCGCTCTCCGCTGTACTTACGTTCATAGCTGATGAGCTGTGAGTGCCCAAGAAGCCAGTGCAGCAGCTCAGGGATTTGAAATCCCCAATTTTCTCCCTTTTTTTTATGCAGTGCTTCTGGGACAGAACACAGTGTTGTTCTGTGCTGGCACTGATCAATCAGCTATATTACAAAACGCTGCCAATGCAGGAATAGAAGACACACCCATGGCATCTCTAAAATCCTTAAATCCGTTTATTGCATAAAACAACCACAGCTGCTAGAAAGGCAGTCCCCATCCTAGGACTGCTTCCCTGATGTGTTTAACCCAATAGGGCTAAGTCAAACACATAGGTGAAGAGTGGCTTAGAGCAGAGAGGTATACAGTATGTTATGCCATAAAAATGCTTCCAATGGTATAATTAACTACACTAAAATATGAGCAAATAGGATATATTCATTGTTAGGGTTTACATACACTTTAAAGTAAGCTCTTAGGACCTAAAGTAAAACTGCAGGTTGCCCCAAAGCAACATGTTCAACCATCTACTGCCCTTCCTAGCTGCACATATTCTAACCTTTCCCTTATCTCCCCTCCTCTTCATTCAACTACCAAGAACAAAGAGTAATACCTGGTCCTTTCAGCTATGGGAAGCACGTAACGTACCTCTCTTCCTCCCATGCGAAAGCACTGGTGATAACTAATTAGGCACCCAGCACTGTTATGAAGAAAGGGAGATATGCAAACAGCAAATTGTGGTGGGGCTTATAGTGGGCTTCTCATTGCTCCAGTAGTTCACTTCCAGAGCCTCCCAATATAAAACCTAAGAGTTAAACTAAACTTCATAGCCCTTAATTCCAACACTAAGCTAATCCTCTCTAAAGCCTACCCATGTTATCTTGTGCTGGAGCAGCTGTGTTGAATTTTCACAGTTCTGCACCAACAAGTAACAGCACCGATGTGGTGCCTCTAAAAAGATGTGATCTGGACAAAAGGTGATGGAAAAGAACATTTCAGGATCATTGTGGCCTTATTTCTGTACAAAACTGCATTTATTTAAATTGGTTGTCAACTCATGAAAAACAAAACAAAGGCATAATGAGCTAGTATGCATCGCATACTAGCTCATTATAAAAAACTTACCTTGGAACAAAGCTGTTGCAGCAGTCTCAGCACAGCGCTGTGACCGGCGACATGCTTCTTCCGGGTTCCGCGGCTTAGGCCAATCACAGCGCAAGCTCCAGAGTTGTGATTGGCCGGAGCCGCGCTGAAGTCAATCTCACACATGTGCACGGGAGCTGCCAGTTACGTCGCATTTACTGAAGAAACACCACCCTGGGGCTGATTCTCCAGTGCGCATGTGCCAGTGACATCAGCACATGCAGATACAGGGAATATCTCCTAAACTGTGCAAGTTTAGGAGATATTCCCAGGACCTACAGGTAAACCTTATTATAGGCTTACCTGTAGTTTAAAGTGGTTGTACTGAGTTGACAACCATTTTAATAAAGACCTGCAAAGAAAGTCTTAGTGGACAAGTGTGTCTTGCCTACAGCCAAGCATGGTGGTGGGAATGTCATGGTCTGGGGCTGCATGTGTGCTGCTGGCACCGGGGAGCTACAGTTCATTGAGGGAACCATGAATGCCAACATGTACTGTGACATACTGAAGCAGAACATGATCCCATCCCTTCGGAGAATGGGCCGCAGGGTAGTGTTCCACCATGATAACGACCCCAAACACATCTTTAAGACGACCACTGCCTTGCTAAAGAAACTGAGGGTAAAGGTGATGGACTGGCCAAGCATGTCTCCAGACCTAAACCCTATTGAGCATCCGTGGGGCATCCTCAAACGGAAGGTGGAGGAGCTCAAGGTCTCTAACATCCACCAGCTCCGTGATGTCATCATGGAGGAGTGGAAGAGGACTCCAGTGGCAACTTGTGAAGCTCTGGTGAACTCCATGCCCAAGAGGGTTAAGGCAGTGCTGGAAAATAATGATGGCCACACAAAATATTGACACTTTGGGCCCAATTTGGACATTTTCACTTAGGGATGTACTCACTTTTGTTGCCTGCGCTTTAAACATTAATGGCTGTGTGTTGAGTTATTTTGTGGGGACAGAAACTGTACACTGTTATACAAGCTGTACACTCACTACTTTACATTGTAGCAAAGTGTAATTTCTCCAGTGTTGTCACATGAAAAGATATAATAAAATATTTACAAAAATGTGAGGGGTGTACTCACTTTTGTGAGATACTGTATTTCCTTTTTCGGCACATACTTGTATTAGATGGATAAAGAATAGAGAACTGGCACCCCATAGAGAAGCTGAAACAATGGTCACTGCCCCTTTAAGAACCACTAGTGGTACCAAGTGAAATATATAAATAAAGGTGTATGGCGCTGACCCAGCTTCATATGTGAGTACAGAAAATTATTAAATGCAATTCAATCAATAACATTAAGTCTATAAATCAATAAAAAGTTCATAAATCAATGAAAAGCGATGTGACCCAACACCATGTGAAATAATCTTCTAATCCAAATTGTGACAGTATTCCACCAATGTGCAGCTTGGAATAAAGGTGGCAACTCACCAGATGTTTTGACCCCCTTTTTACAGGATGGTCAAAGATCGCTTAAAATAAACATACTACACTATGAAAGTTTTCACATTGTCCCTTGTGGAGTCATTTCCATCTATTTAGTTGGCTCAGACGGATATCCAGGGGGTGAAGATGCACACTTGCATTAGGAAACATTGGTTTTCCATAAGCGATCTTTGACCATCCTGTAAAAAGGGGGTCAAAACATCTGGTGAGTTGCCACCTTTATTCCAAGCTGCACATTGGTGGAATACTGTCACAAATTGGATTAGAAGATTATTTCACACGGTGTTGGGTCACATTGCATGGATTTTCATTAATTTATGAACTTTTTATTGATTTATGGACTTTATGTTATTGATTGAATTGCATTTAATCATTTTCTGTACTCACATATGAAGCTAGGTCAGCACCATACACCTTTATTTATATATTTCACATACTTGTATTAGTTTTACTAAAATAATACCTGGATAGTTGGTGATGTTTGAATGTAGGGACTCGTGTGAATGGTCTCTGTACAGTGAATGCTGTCTGTGCCACATTAGGGAGATTCACTCTTTATATGTCTTGTTTACTGTTATCACAGAGAGTGAAAGTGAAAGAAAATTTCAAACTTTGAGTAGTCGCCAGAAAAGGATTAAAGGGGAAATCTTCAAATGAGAACACAAGTTCTGGTGACCCTGGTGACTACCAGGGATTCCCTCACTTTTGGAAGGACTTCTTCTCACATCCTATTTTGGCCATGGGGCAGGAAGTGAAGGGAAATCTTCCCTAAGTGGCACAAATGGCAAAAAAACAACAAGAGTTGAAACTTTACCTTACTCTATCCAAAATGATAAAGTGGTTTTAGTTCTATTTTAAATTAAAAAAAAAACACAATGATGGTGTGCAAAGTCAGTATGAATCAGAAAACTAAGCAATATGATATCAGAATTGACCTTATAGCTGACCTGGCTGCAGTCAACTACAGTCTAATGAGTTGTAATGGATTTCTGCACAATGCACATTTAACATTAAGGAGATTAAGGGGGCATATGATCAACATGTATAAATACATAAGAGGCCCATAAAGTGAACTTGGTGTTGAGTTATTCACTTTAAGGTCATCACAGAGGACAAGGGGGCACTCTTTATGTCTAGAGGAAAAGAGATTTCATCTCCAAATTAGTAAAGGTTTCTTCACAGTTAGAGCTGAAAATGTGGAATAGACTCCCTCCAGAGGTGATTCTGACAAGCTCAGTAGATTGCTTTTAAAAAGGCCTGGATTCTTTCCTAAATGTACATGTTCTAATTGGGTACTAACATTTCCAAATCATTTGGTGGAGGGGGGATTATGGTGTGGGGTTGTTTTTCAGGGGCTGGGCTTGGCTCCTTAGTTCCAGTGAAGGGAACTCTTAAGCCTCGTATACACGCTGCGATT
Source organism: Glandirana rugosa (assembly GCA_018402905.1). Taxonomy (NCBI): domain Eukaryota; kingdom Metazoa; phylum Chordata; class Amphibia; order Anura; family Ranidae; genus Glandirana; species Glandirana rugosa. The sequence continues at coordinate 1,503,992 of BLSH010411801.1, forward strand.
GTCGTATGACCGTACGTCCAATTTTTCCCAAGGTTAGTAAAATTATCGTTCGACAAAGGCGAAAGTAGTGACGTGCTACGATCGTATAAAGAGGAAGTTCAGTTTTCGTGCGTCACCCATTGGGCCCCTTCCGCTGATTTTGTGTTTACACGACCGAACACTTCCGGGTTGTTCCTGGGTTCCGAACATGGGTGTTTGTGCTTTCAACTTTTGTTTGTCCAACTTCTGTACAGACAAGCCGAAAATCAGACGTGGCCTTGTCGGCAAACAAAAATGTTCTAGTCGCTTCATCCAGCTTTTGTTGGACGATAAATGGAAATCGGTTGTCCAATTGAGCATACTAACAGTCAGATTATCGGACGTCGTACGAAAATTTTCAGCCGATAATTGGATTGTGTGTACAGGCCTTTAAGGTGTTAGCATACTAAGACATTTTGGACAATTTCATGCTCCCAGCTTTGTGGGAACAGTTTGGGGATGGCCCCTTCCTGTTCCAACATGACTGTGCACCAGTGCACAAAACAAGGTCCATAAAGACATAGATGAGGGAGTTTGAGGTGGAGGAACTTGACTGGCCTGCACAGAGTCCTGACCTCCACCAAATAGAACACCTTTGGAATGAATTAGAGTGGAGACTGTGAGCCAGGCCTTCTCATCCAACATCAGTGCCTGACCTCACAAATGCACTTCTGGACGACATTCCCATACTCACACACCTAAACCTTTTTTACAGCCATCCCAGAAGAACTGAAGCTCTTATAGCTGCAAAGGGTGGGCCAACTCAATACTGAACCCTATGGACTAAGACTGGGATGCCATTAAAGTTCATGTGCGTGCAAAGGCAGGCGTCCCAATATATTTGACAATATAGTGTAGTTGAGGTCAGTGGAAAGATTGGTGCCTCATCTCTGATGTCATTGGGAGGAATAGTGCCCAAAGAATTGGATAAGTGCAAGCAAAGGGCCGCAGTTTGGAGACCACTGCTCTAAATAGACACATAATTAAGAAGTGGTCAAGATCGGGTTTTTGTTCCTGTCACAGTGCTACTTAGAGCAGCTAGAAGGAGAAACATATGAGTCAAGCTATAACCTTGTAGTAAATCTATCGCATGACCTATCTCACTGCTCCAGTTTAGTATTTGGATTAAAATTGGAAACCGAAGGGTTTCTAAACCTGCGCAATGGGAGCTGGATCTGTGTGGAGCTGCCCATGTCACAGACTGAAAAGTATTGTAAACGTATAAATCAAACAACTTATTCCGCAATACCACATAGTTGATAAAAAGATAATAAAGTGCAAAGGTATACCAAATGGGTGCAGAATGAGTGCAATCCCTTATTGCAATGCCAGTAATATTCAAATGCACGATAGTGCAAAAATACAAATGATGCAATCTATGCAAACATACCAAGAAAATTAAAAACTTATAATATAAGTCCACAGTGCATATACACTGTGTGCAGAATTATTAGGCAAATGAGTATTTTGACCACATCATCCTCTTTATGCATGTTGTCTTACTCCAAGCTGTATAGGCTCGAAAGCCTACTACCAATTAAGCATATTAGGTGATGTGCATCTCAGTAATGAGAAGGGGTGTGGTTTAATGACATCAACACCCTATATCAGGTGTGCATAATTATTAGGCAACTTCCTTTCCTTTGGCAAAATGGGTCAAAAGAAGGACTTGACAGGCTCCGAAAAGTCAAAAATAGTGAGATATCTTGCAGAGGGATGCACCACTCTTAAAATTGCCAAGCTTCTGAAGCGTGATCATCGAACAATCAAGCGTTTCATTCAAAATAGCCAACAGGGTCGCAAGAAGCGTGTGGAAAAACCAAGGCGCAAAATAACTGCCCGTGAACTGAGAAAAGTCAAGTGTACAGCTGCCAAGATGCCACTTGCCACCAGTTTTGCCATATTTCAGAGCTGCAACATCACTGGAGTGCCCAAAAGCACAAGGTGTGCAATACTCAGAGACATGGCCAAGGTAAGAAAGGCTGAAAAACGACCACCACTGAACAAGACACACATGCTGAAACGTCAAGACTGGGCAAAGAAATATCTCAAGACTGATTTTTCTAAGGTTTTATGGACTGATGAAATGAGAGTGAGTCTTGATGGGCCAGATGGATGGGCCCGTGGCTGGATCGGTAAAGGGCAGAGAGCTCCAGTCCGACTCAGACGCCAGCAAGGTGGA
>BLSH010411801.1:1506532-1518302 GCA_018402905.1 Glandirana rugosa
AGTGGTCCGTGGGTCACCGTGTGAGATGAGTGGTCTCGGTTAACTAAGGGTAACGTCCTTAGCTTGCACGAACAGTGACAGTCATAAAAAGTCCATGGTGCCGCAGGGGACATATAAAATACGACAAGTAAAACTCACTAAGTCGTGAAGGTGAACCTTAAGTTATTAACCTGAATGTAAATTTGGAGCGAAAACTGAAAAAGTGTTATGAGTACAGTGTAACCAACCTACTATAATGTCCCTCACGTCTTAATAATCCGTTCAACATAAAAACTCCTTATTAAAATAATAACTTGTTGTTGGTACAAGAGTTACTAAGGTTTTCGAGTAATTATAGTTTCGACTTATATCAGCTTTGATATTAATGAGCTTTTGGAATCATTGAGAACATGGTTGTTGTTCAATAATAAAATTATTCCTCAAAAATACAACTTGCCTAATAATTCTGCACTCCCTGTAATATCATCCAACCAATGTGACATGAGTATTGTGAAAAAGTCAAAAGCGAGGTTTAAATGTAAGTCCAATTATTGAATTCCAAGTGGAAGTGCTGAATCACTCAAAATGAACAGCATAAAATATACAGGGGACGCCGTGGTACCTGAAAAATACTGACAGTGACAAGCACGTTCGATTCCTGCAATGGGAATCAATTGGCTCTGGTGAGTAGAGTGTGCCACTGGGTGCCTGGTGAAGGAATCTGATCTTTGGAATTTCTTTTCCCATTTGAGCGATTCAGCACATCCACTTGGAATTCAATCATTGGACTTAATGAATTAATTTAAACCTCACTTTTAACTTACATGCCAACACTCAAGTCACATTGGTTGGATGATATTATATGCACTGTGAACTTATATTATAACTTTTTAATTTTCCTGTTATATTTGCATAGTTTGCATCATTTGCATTTTTGCACTATTGTGCATTTGAATATTACTGGCATTGCAATAAGGGATTGCACTCATTCTACGCCCATTTGGGATACCTTTGCACTCTGTGTATTTCTGCACTTAATTATCTTTTTATCAACTATGTGGTAGAGTGGTATAAGTTCCAGTTTAGCATTGTCTTGCTAAATATCCCTAATTTTGTATAACTATTATAGATTGTTATTCACCTTTTCACATGGCCATCACTATCTAGACACAAAAAGGGGGTCCAAGCACCCATATCAAGTATAAATGAGCCTACAGCATGCAGTCTTTGCAGAGTCCCCCTGAGCATTGGTGGATATCTAAAAAATGTGGAGTACTAACTGGAAAAAAATCTATATATTGCAGTCCTTTAAAAAAGGATTCCCTCAAGGCAGTGATAAAGCTATTAATAATATATGTTATGAGACTATAATAGAGTCACAAATAATGCACATTTTGTAAGACATACATTTTATATCCTAAGTACAATTATTATACCACAATTATTTGCATTATAAATGCATTTGTTCCATGATTTCTTAAGCTCAAAGGGGATAAGAATCTTAAACTTTACTCTTATCAGGGTCATTAATGAATCCCTGGGTAGGTTCAGTGGTTCAACCCTAAATGTATGAGATAATAAACAGAAAAACACATTGAAAATAACCCAACAATTATATATAACAGGCAACATAATGGGGTTGATTTACTAAAACTGGAAAGTGCACAATCTGATGCAGCGGTGCATTGTAGCCAATCAGCTTCTAACTTCAGCTTGTTCAATTAGGCTTTGATAAAAAATAAAACCTGGAAGCTGCACCAGATTTTGCACTCTCCAGTTTTATTAAATCAACCCAATATAGTATGTAGTAAGCATTTTTATATTTTATTATAATATTATTTATTGTCATTTGAATAACATTTTTTGTGCAAATAGTGGCAATCCATTTTGAGAGGCCAATCCAATTTCAAAAGCATGAATAACCCTGTAAAATGTACATTTAATAGTAAATCCTTACATTTCTCCCTTTCTTTACCTTCATTTCAAATATTCTGTATCGTCAGCACAAGCCGTCTATGTATGAACTGATAATATCACCTTGGCTGGCTATTCTCCAACATGCTGAAAAATGTTGATATGTGGAAAAGAAGTCAATGACCAGAATATTTGCGAAGGTTAACGTGAATCATGACCTTGTGACCTTGACTGCTTATCTTCTCAGCGTGAAAGGGACGCAAGCTATTCTCCTTTCCTCAATTCAGAAAAAAATTGCTTTAAAAGGATTCACAGAAAATGATTTTTGCAGGAAATTGTTCTAGATTCTAGCTTGCATTCACTATTTATTGTTGAGGACAAAGTATGTTATTCTGAATAGGGAGGGAATCAACAAAGGGAGCAGTATTTAAAGTGGAATTCCAGACGATATATCTATCTACTGTTAACCACTTCCCATCCACCGTACATTTAGAAATGTCCTCGGACGGAAAGGGTGATATCTTAACCATAGCCGCAGCAATAATCAACATATTCTTTAGCAATTCTGCACAAAATAAAAGTAATCAGAGTGGCTAAATAGCCACTGGATTACTTTTACAGGTGGCGGAAGGGGACCCCTCTCCTCTCCCACCGCTGCTGAATTTACTGGGCTCTCGCATGTAATCAGAAAGCCCAGTAATGATGCAACCAGCTCTAGGAACACTGTGAAAGGAAGCATGTTGTTCCTCCCACTGTGTGATGTCAGAAACAGGAAGTGACAAGGACTTCCTGTCTTGGTTCTTTGTTTACCTGGCCGATATTGGCTAGGAAAGCAGCCAATCAGACCAATCTCTTTCTGATCAGCTGCATTGCAGGCCACAGAAGAGATTTTGGATCTAATAAACCCCAGATCTCTCTATCCGCCCTTAGTTCATACATTGGTGAATACAGACATCACATGTGATTTGCACCCGCATTGCTGTGCCGATCACATGCCTGTGCAATGCGAGTTCAGCCATACAGTTGTATGGCTGAACTCGTATTGTATTCACACAAAAAAGGTGCAGGGACTTTTTTTTCCCACACTGGAATCGGATCGCATGGGTGTTCACATCCATGCAATCTGATTACTGTCCAAATACACGCTGCGATCTGTGAACCGATCTGGGGGTGTCATTAACATTATATTGACACCTGCAGCAGTTCACAGAGGGCAGTGTGAACTGTCTGGGGGAAAGATGCAATGTGGGAACTGGCACTGGTTCCCGCATCACTATAGTGTGAACCCAGGCTAAAGAGGACCTGTCACAGCTCATGCTATTGTAAGGGAAAGGGATGTTGTTCATCTCTTGTAATAGCAATAAAGTTGATAAAAAAAAAAGATAAAGGTACAATGTTAAAAAAAATGTAAAGAAAAAAAAGAAAAGAAAAAAAAAAAGAAAAGTAAAGTGCCCCTGTCCTCACACGCATTTGCTCGCAACACCACAAGGGGTATATCTATAAATCCTCAAACAGAAGGTGGAGGAGTGCAAGGTCTCTAACATCCACCAGCTCTGTCATCATGGAGGTGTGTAAGGGAAACGTTTAGAGCCTCAAAATTAATGGTATGTGCAAAGGTTGAGTGCCATCATCCGGATTGGTAATGAAAGGATGGGTGATTGGACCTGCCCCAGTTGCAGAACCCAATCAGGGAATTAAAAGCATGGACTATCTCGGCACTCAGGAAACAGGGAAGCAGAAAAGATGGAAAAGGGAGGAGGTAGAGAGGGGGGTGGGGGGAGAAAGGAATGGGAGAAGGAGGAAAAGCACTAAATCGGGAAGGGAAGGGAGGAAAAAAAAGGGGGGAGGGGAAAGAGGCGGGAGTGGTCAAATGGGCAAGGAACTCGATAATCCCGGTTGGTCTTCCATCTACAATAGAAGATCCAACCTTTTGGTCAATCGCCAACCTTCCTTCTAGGCTTTGTAGGGGTGCAGTATATATACAAAAGCTTCTTGTATGTAATTACCTTCTTTTGGTTCAATACCATTCTGTATGTTTTTATCATATTTTGTACTTGAATAAAATTCATTGTTTTAATAAATTTTGTATGTTTCCTGTGTGCCGAGATAGTCCACGCTTTAATTCCTTGATTGGGATCTGCAACTGGGGCAGGTCCAATCACCCATGTATAAAAAAAAAAAAATTAAAAATAAATTAAAAAAAGGGGCAGACTCGATGGACTACTCAGTCTTTTTCTGCCGTCACTTTTCTATGTTTATATGTTTCTACCCATCCTTTCATGGAGGAGTGGAAGAGGACTCCAGTGGCAACCTGTGAAGCTCTGGTGAACTCCATGCCCCAGAAGGTTAAGGCAGTGCTGGAAAATAATGGTGGTCACACAAAATATTGACCCTTTGGCCCAATTTGAACATTTTCACTCAGAGGTGTGCTCACTTTTGTTGCCAGTGGTTTAGACATTAATGGCTGTGTGTTGAGTTATTTTGAGGGGACAGCAAATTTACACTGTCATACAAGCTGTACACTCACTACTTTACATTGTAGCAAAGTGTAATTTCTTCAGTGTTGTCACATGACAGGTATAATAAAATATTGACAAAAATGTGAGGGGTGTACTCACTTTTGTGAGATACTGTATGTGACAACGGTCAAATCTGTGTCTGTAGTGCATGTTCAAACCTTTAGGCCATGTTCACACTGACAAACATGAATAATGCACGACTTCCGATCCGACTTTTCCCCGCAACTTCCATGCAACTTTAATTAACAGGATCCAATTTTAAACTGACTTTGAGATGAGTGCGACTTTGACCACTCAAAACAAATCCTTTGGCTCTGGAATGGATGAAACCTCATGCCAAATTTATAAAAAAAAAATGCCCCCCCCTCCCACCCCACCAAATTCATACCAGGCCCTTTGGGTCTGGTATGGATCTTGAGAGGAAACCCCACGCCAAAATAAAAAAAACGCATATGGTGACCCTGAAAAACCATACCACACCCTTATCCAAACATGCAGCCTGGCAGGTCAGTAAAGAGGGGGGCGAGCAAGCGCCCCCCCTCCTGAACCATACCAGGTCACATGCCCTCAACAAGGGGGGTCGGGTGCTTTAAAGGCAGGGGGGCACCCCAAAGTACCTTGTCCCCATGTTGATGGGGACAAGGCCTCTTCCCCACAACCCTGGGCTTTGGTTGTGGGGTCTGGGGCGGTGGGCTTATTGGAATCTGTAAGCCCCCTTTAACAAGGTGACCCCCAGATCCCGGCCCCCCCTATGTGAATGAGTATGGGGTACATAGTACGCCTACCCATTCACCCCAAAAAAAATATTGTGTAGTGTAATAAAAACACGAGGCAGTTTTTGACAGGTCCTTTAGTAATTTTTAATAAAGTCCCCGATGTAGATCCAACGTCAAGCACGATGTCTTCCTTTGCCGTCAACCCATGAAAAAAAAGAAAAACTCTACTCCTCCGACACTGGCTCTCGCCATTTTGTCAGCTCTGGTGTCTGACAGTTCTTATATAACTTTGGGGCGTGGCCATGTGGTGACATAACTCAGAGACCCCCGCCCCTTGTGACCTCACAGACCCATAAGAGGCCTTATGTTTGATTGAACTCACAGAAGAGAAGATCTGTTCACAAATGGACTGTTACGGGTGTTTGCATTACTTTGTTCACAAATGGACTGTTATGGACATTTGCATTAGTTTGTTCACACATGGACTGCTATGAATTTTCACATTCATTTAATATTAAGTTTTATGTTTTCTGATATTATTTTAGCACTGCTATTTTGTTTAATTAGGTTTTTCACAATTGGTATCACGAAAGGCACAGTAGCTGCTTTGTATGTATATGTAGCACCCTCTACTGGTAGGTAGGTGCTGAGTGGTAGATTTTTGTGTAGGTAAGGTAAATTTAGTCAGGCCTGACTAAAAACCAGGCCTGGTTGTTTTGATTCTGGGCTGGGAGTGGCTCAGGGAGTGGCTGTTCACTCACAGGCAGTGGCATCTCTCGGTTACCTCCTCTTTGCTTCTGGAGGGTTCTAGAAGAAAGGGGGGGGGGGAAGAGGTAGAGCTGCCTAGGGTGTTTTGAGGAGCCCTGACCAATCCCCAACTAGGGTTGGCAGGGGGCAGGCCTCCTAAAATACTTTTGACCTTGACTTTGGCCTGGGGCTCGGGTGCATCCAGGAGGATAGTGAGATCCTGTAACAGAAGCACAAGTGAGAGAGCAGGTGGAGGACAGTGGGAGAGAGTACTGCCAGGAAGGTCTCCAGGAAAGGAACTGTGTCGGTGAGTGATACACACCCTGGGAAGCTGGAAGAATCACACCAGAGCAGATTGGGGTGAGAGACAGTCTGAGAAGGGTGCAAGAGCCAGTTGGGACTGGGATGTCACTGTGGCAGTGGAGAGGGCCTTTGCAGCCAGGAGGGCTGGCAGGGCCAGGAAGAAGATGGGCTGGGAGCAGTAGTCCATCAAGGCTAGCTAGCACTTTAAACTAACTTTTTCTACACTATAGGGGCCTGCGGTCCCTGTCTGCAAAGGGCAGTTCAGAGACTGTGCTAATAGAGAGCAGGCCTCACCATGTGCTAGCTAGTCCGAAGAAGTTTGTGCAGGAGAGAGCAAGAGGAAGTAACTGAGAAGCAAGATTGTGCTGGAGGAAGAGGAGAAGTGTATATACAAGAGTGTATCTAGAAGGTCCTGTGAAAGAACTGTTAATCCTATGGGCATCCCATAATTACCCTTTCCTCATCCAAGTTTAATCCCATAATAAAACAACAAGACAAAGTACTGGCCTGTTCTTATGACTCTGGATGTGTGGAAAAAAGGTGATTGAGGGCAGTGTGACAGGTGGAGCCACTACTTCCAGCATCCCCTTTGAGGGCATGGCTATATATATTTTTTTTCTCTAGTGCAGATATATTTTGTTTTTTAATTCTAGAGAAATGCTTAAAGGAGTTGTAAAGGCAGAAGGTTTTTTATCCTAATGCATTCTATGCATTAAGATAAAAAAAACCTTCTATGTGTAGCAGTCTCCCCAGCAACCCCTAATTACTTACCTGAGCCCCTTCTCTCTCCAGCACGAATGTCCACGAATGTCTAAGCCGTCCGGGACACTCCACCTGATTGGCTGAGACACAGCAGCAGTGCCATTGGCTCCCGCGGCTGTCAAAGTCAGTCAGCCAATCAGGTTAGAGAGGGGCGAGGCTGGGGCAGGGCTCCGTGTCTGAATGGATACACGGAGCTCTGACTCGGCTCGGGCGCCCCCATAGAAAGCTGTGGGCTGTGGGGGCACTCGATAGGAGGGAGGGGGCAGGAGCAGCAAAGAGGAACCCCAAAAGAGGAGGATCCGGGCTGCTCTGTGCAAGACCAACTACACAGAGGAGGTAAGTATAACATGTTTATTATTAAAAAAAAAAAACAAGACTTTACAATCACTTTAAATAATGCATTACAATTTAACTAAACCCATTAGATTTTAATTGACTAAAATCCCCTGGAGATTTTAGTCGACTATAATGTACTGGAGATTTTAGTCGACTAAAATACAACTAAAACAATTCAGATGACTAACATACACCTAAAACTAAAATGGAATTTTAGTCAAAATACTATGACTAAAACAAAATCAAAATTTGACATCAAAATTAACACTGAAGGACAGGAACAGATTTGGATATTATGACACAGAAATGTAACTGTTATAGTATCCAAGACCTATACAAAACCAAAGGCTGACTCAGCACTCTGGACTGCACCTACAACTAAACCATTTTTGGTGGATTGACCCTTTAGCTGTTCTGAACGCAGTGATTTGCAGTCATTTGGATTTCTGGTTCCCAACCTGGGGTCTAGGGGCTGCATGCAGCCCTTTGCCACTTAGTATTGCTGCCCTACTTATGGGCTTTTTCAGGCCAGTGAAGTAAAAATATCCTTGAACCTGGGTTTTAGTAGTTAAATGTTTAGTTTATTGTATGTGTTGTCCATCCCTTTTCACTTTGGGTATGTCTTGTTCCTCTGATCATTTATAATGAATCTTGCTGTGACAAGTAATTTTTAAAGGGCTTTTGGGAGTACAAATATGAGATCATTGATTTGTGAAGGGGCCGTAAAAGCAATGTTCTGAAGCAATCTCATGTAATATGTCATCAGTCTATGGCTGTCTCCCAAAGCATGTTTCTAGTGTCCAATAGGGTGGAGCATGGGTTCGGTCCAAAATTAAATGGCCATGAACTTACATTAGGTCAATGATGTCACAAGCATTCCCACCCGCCTATGCACGTCAGCTGAAGGGAAGGGAATCTCCCACTTGCAGCTCATTGACTAGCTTCAGGGTTCAGACCAACTTGAGTTCCGACCAAACTCAATGCCCAAAGCCGAGTTCAACACTAATCTCCAACATCCCCCATAGCATACAGTATGCAGTGTGCATCCCTTTGGTAATCCAGAGGCCACAAGAAAAAACAGTCACTTTCAGCGCTAAAAGACCTCCATGGTAAAAGGAACCAGGAGATCAATGTTTAAAGACCAGACGGATGCTGCCCTCTTCGGATGGGGTAATCTGATAGAAACTGGAAAAACAAAAGAAAAGGAAGGTGCGCACACCTAGTGCATTACCAGAAACATTTAATGAATATTTCAAAAGTGTACAAGTGAATACTCACAAAGTGACATCTCTCAATAAGCCAAAAAACCACTGCATGGTACAATGCGGGACACAGGGAAGGGTAATAACTGCCGCGTTTCGGGCATACCCCCTTCCTCAGAGCTAAGCTGCCTAAGCCTTTTACCCTTCGCTGTGTCCCGCATTGTACCATGCAGTGGTTTTATGGCTTACTGAGAGATGTCACTTTGTGAGTATTCACTTGTAAACTTTTAAATATTCATTAAATGTGTCTGGTAATGCATTAGGTGTGTGCGCCTTCCTTTTCTCTTGTTAATCCAGAGGCCACACCTGAGGCTCTCTTTATCAAGTAAGTTGGCCATCACTGATTTCGATTTTTATGGGTTGCTGTAATTTGAACATCCTCTCTTGACCTGCCTTGCTGAATGAGCCTTATATATGTCAAATAGCTACATTAACCATGGGCCATAGATGACTCACAGCCAAACATTAGATATCAGTTTTATGCATCACGAACAAAACCAATGGACACTATTCTGTACTACTACTCCTGGACCTTTCTGCTACCGTTGATATGGTTGACCACCCCTCCTCCTCAAAAAACTCCATGCCTTTGGTCTCTGTGACTGTACTCTTCGTTGGTTCTCTTCCTACTCATCCAACCGCACCTTTAGTGTTACTTACAATTCTACTTCCTCCTCTCCTCTTCTTTCTTTGTTGGGGTCCCCCAAGTTTCTGTTCTTTCACCTCTCCTAATCTCGATCTACACTTCCTTACTGGGCCAGCTGATAGCCTCTCATGGCTTCCAATACCATCTCTATGCCAATGACACACAGAATTTATCTCTCTACCCCTCAGCTTACTCCTTCAGTCTCCTCATGTATCACTAATTTACTAACAAACATATCAGACTGGATGTCACACCACTTCCTCAAACTCAATCTATCCAAAACCAAGCAAATAATATTTTCTCCCCCTTGTGCCTCTGCCCCGATCTCTCTGTCAAGATCGATGGCACAACAATCAGCCCATCCCCGCATACCAATGTTCTAGGTGTAATCCTGGACTGGGATCCATCCTTTAGTCTCCACATCCAATCACTATCCAAATCTTGACGCCTCAACCTCCGCAGCATCTCCAAAATATGCCCCTTTCAAACCAATGACACCACAAAGCTCCTAGTTCACTCCCTGGTCATCTCTCGCCTTGACTACTGCAACACCCTTCTCATTGGCTTACCTCTACATAGGCTATCCCCCCCTTCAGTCCATCATGAATGCTGCTGCCAGGCTCATCCACCTTACCAACCGCTCCCTGTCTGCTTTTCTTCTCTGCCAATCCCTCCACTGGCTTCCGCTCACCTAACAAATTAAATTCAGAATGCTAACAACAACTTACAAAGCCATCCACAACTTACCCCTCACCTACATCACCAGCCTAGTCTCAAAATACCAACCTAATCATTCTCTTCATACCTCCCAAGACCTCCTGTTCCCTAGCTCCCTCGTCACCTCCTCCTATGCTCGCCTCCAGGACTTTTCCAGACCATCTCCCATTCTATGGAACTCCCTACCCCAGTCTGTCCGATTATGTCCTACTCTGCTTTTAGACGATCCCTGAAAACCCTCCTCTTCAGAGAAGCCTATCCTGCCCACACCTAGCAACTGTACTTTGGTTTTCTCCATCAGCTCATCCCCCCAGTTATTACATTTTGTGTCATTTGACCCTCCCCCCTAGATTGTAAGCTCTAATGAGCAGGGCCCTCTGATTTCTCCTGTATTTAATTGTAGTGTAACTATACTGTCTGCCCTCATGTTGTAAAGCGCTGCGCAAACTGCTGGCGCTATATAAATCATGTATAATAATACTAATAATAATAATGAACACACTAATGAAAACTGCTCTCTTATTTCCATAGGTTACTACACCTTATACTAGAATCTTTTTGAATGCTAGTACCTGAAGAAAACATTTGTTGCCCCTAACAACTAGTCTTTTTTAAAAACTACATTGTAACAAATGGAACTTTGTTGCTATGGGTAGCACAGAAACCCTCATACCTGAGAACCTGACGTCTGACTTTGCTAAATAAGCCAACAGAAGTAATACACCATCATCACCCAACCACTTTTTTTTCCCTAACATTATAATGAGACAGTTTGTGAACATTCTCATTATGCTAATCCAGATTTCTTCAGGAAAATTCAAGATAAAACCGGGAAGTGACAGAACCTATTTGTGTGAGAAAACAGAAGCTGTTCTTACATCTGAACCTTGCTGCATGTTTTCAGTGTAATAAAGGGAAAAAAATCTTTCTAATCTTTTCAGCTTTTGCTCATTAGACATGCGAGTCTCGTTTGCATATAATTTGCCCAGTTTGCAAAGACAAACAGAGAAGCGCAGATTATTAGTGGGAAAAAAGATAGGGTCTAAAAGAAATAATTAAAACATTTGTCAGCTCGTTTCCTTTTTTCCATGCACACAGCAATGTCACCATGATATAATCGCCAAAATAACATGCTCTGCAGTTATAATGACATATGTCCAGAAATAAAGCCTATGGTGATTAGCAAGCCAGCTTTGTGTTACATCTTTATGATATACCGGTACTTGGATTGCTGGATGTGTTCCAAAAAAAAAAATAATGCTGAATATTTGTTGTTTCTAAGGTAGTAACTTTACCGAAAAAGGTCAAAGCTGATCATCAAGATAAACCCATTTTAAATAGACCCTGTAACCAACTTAAAAAATTGCAAATATTTGGAATGCTTACTTACAGAATTTATCCTTTCAGTAAATCATTCTTATTTACTGCCATGTGCCTTTGCTACAATATTTGACTACTCAAAGTAGAGACATTTTCCTAGCATAGCCTTCTCTTCTTCTGGGAGTGTGTATTTACTTTCCTTGCTGGCCCAGCTCCTCTGCCCCTCCCTTCACCTATCTACATATTATTTTATGAACTTATGGGGGAGTAGCAAAGGGGAGTACTATAGAGTTTCACTTAAGTGTAGACAGATGATCAGGGCAAACAGCAGGTAATGGTACAGACAGCAGGTTGATGGCCAGATCAGGTGCAAACTAACCCTAAACAGAATACAGGTTGCAGACAGAGCACTGGCACACAAAACTACAGGGATAACACCAATTTTTGTTTGGGGGGGCTGCACAAGCTAATGCCCCCCCCCCCGTGGGAGATGGACAGCGATTATACCCCCTACGGGAGACGAACGACGCTGATCACCCTCCCAACCCC
>BLSH010411801.1:1518312-1532715 GCA_018402905.1 Glandirana rugosa
CCCCCCCCCCCCCCCCCGTGGGAGATGGATGGCGGCAATTCCCTGTGAATGTGCTTTACCTTATGGAGGCAGGGGGAAGGAACAGCTGGGGCTGCTCTGACCGATTCTCCTGGCCAATAGGGGCTTCTTGATTGGCTGGGAGGAGAATGAGGAAGACAATAGCGAATATTCATTTGCTATGGTCACACAAGTGGGTGTGCTTGGGGCGCAGTCCTCTGCGCCCAAGCCCACACTTTTTTGAAGCCTATTAGAGCTTCAGGCTCTAATCACGTGCTTAAAAAAAAAAAACCCTTGGAATCAATGTGTCCGACGCCCCGCATGTAAATTAGGGGGTAGGACGCATGGATAAGGGGACGGCGCCCCTGGATAACATGCCGATAACAAGCTGAAAACGCCCGCTTCAAAAACACCGGTTAACGTCGGTACGGCGTTAGTGAGCATTAGTGAGCGTTAGTAAGTGTTTTGCCGGCTCAGCGTCAAAAACGCCAAAACGCTACAGCCTCGGAACTCGCTGGTCCCGCGTTCTATTTACAGCTCACTAATGCCAACGCCCTCTACAGATCAAGAACGTAAGCGTTTTTATGGGGCCATTGAATAACATGGAGAGCTGCAAAAAACACATAAAAACGTGGCTGTGAAAAACGGCCATGTGTATGAGGCCTAAAAGTTAAGAAAATGTACAGCTCAATTTTCAGGAGCAACTCAGGGCATAAACAGACAGCAGGCATACAGATTACCTGTAGGCAGTGGCGGCTGGTGAAGTTTTAGGATGGAGGGGCGCCAGGCCCCGACCTTCCTTTTTGACCCCTCCTACTTCTAATAAGCCCCACCCCTTATAGAATCCACCCACTCCGTCCCCTGTATTCCACATATTGTGTCAGGAGTACACAGCTCAGCATCACAGGACACAGTATACAGCTCAGCATCACAGGACACAGTATACAGCTCAGCATTACAGGACACAGTATACAGCATACAGCTCAGCATCACAGGATACTGTATGCAGCTCAGTATCACAGGACACAGTATACAGCCCCAGCATCACAGGACACAGTATACAGCTCAGCGTCACAGGACACAATATACAGCTCAGCGTCCCAGGACACAGTATACATCTCAGCATAACAGGACACAGTATACAGCCCCAGCATCACAGGTGATGTAAATTTCAGCCAATATCACAGGTGGGGGTAAATTGCAGCCAATATCACAGGTGGGGTAAATTGCAGCCAATATCACAGGTGGGGTAAATTGCAGCCAGTATCACAGATGGGGGCACTTATGCAGGTAATAACACAGGTGGGGGCACTTATGCAGCCAATAACACAGGTGGGGGCACTTATGCAGCCAGTATCACAGGTGCGGGCAGTTATGCAGCCAGTATCACAGGTGGGGGCACTTATGCAGCCAGTGACACAGGTGGGGGCACTTATGCTGCCAGTATCACAGGTGGGGGCAGTTATGCAGCCAGTATCACAGGTTGGGCAGTTATGCAGCCAGTATCACAGGAGGGGGCAGTTATGCAGCCATTATCACAGGTGGGGGCAGTTTGCAGCCAGTATCACAGGTGGGGGAAGTTTGCAGCCATTGACACAGGTGGGGGCAGTTATGCAGCCAGTATCACAGGTGGGGGCAGTTATGCAGCCAGTATCACAGGAGGGGGCAGTTATGCAGCCATTATCACAGGTGGGGGCAGTTTGCAGCCAGTGACACAGGTGGGGGCAGTTATGCAGCCAGTGACACAGGTGGAGGCAGTTATGCAGCCAGTATCACAGGTGGGGGCAGTTATGCAGCCAGTATTACAGGAGGGGGCAGCTATGCAGTCAGTTTCACAGGTGGGGGCAGTTATGCAGCAAGTATCACAGGTTGGGTACATTGCAGAGACCCCCCCCCCAGGTCAGGACAAGTCCTGCACTTACCCCATCCAATAGGCAGGCAGGATTGTTGCAGAGTTCGGCATGCGGATAAGTGGGCTGTGAGTCTGCAGAGATCGGCATGCGGAGAAGTGGGCTGTCCCTCATCATCGGACGGTAACCGGGCAGTCAGGGTCTCTGTGGAACGGGAGTCACGTCTGCTGCCACAGTGACCCGCCCCCGGCCACTGCATCCAATCACACTGAGCTGCAGGCTCAGGGCAGCCAATCAGGCTATGTGTGTGTGCCTGTTCAGCGCGCACACACATAGCCTTTAATGGCTGACCAATAGGCTCACTACTTGGCTGTCAGGTGACAGCCAAGGAGCCGAAAAAAAAAAAAACTGAAAGTCAATGTATCGGCGCCATCTGCAGGGGGGGCCGGGCTGACTTTTTTTTTTTCTTTTTAGCCGGCGGGGAGGCGGCACCCAAGCGCCCCTCATACACCAGCCACCGCTGCCTGTAGGTGCCCTGCATATCTCCCAAACCTGCACAGTTCAGGAGATATGCAGTGTACTAGCTGTGCCAACGTCATTTCGGCACATGCGCCGTTTCTTCACTGTGATCGTGCCGTGACTGCCAGCTCCCGTGATTTCACGCAACAGAGCCAGAGATCGTGGTCCCGAAAGGAAGAGGGGCAGAAGATGGACACTGCCATCACAGGGGACAGCGATGGATGTCGCATGCTTATGGGGGTATCGCCCATTATGCATCTACTTAGCAGGGCAATGTAGAGGAAGTAAACCCAATCTGGGTTTACTTCCTCTTTAAATCCAAGACATAAGCAGATGAACACACCTGTTGATCAGGAACAGGCTGAATGTCCAGCATTCTTATAAACACTCATGATTAGAGTAGGTGTGCACTGCAGACATCTGAGCTGCAGTACTGAGTACCAGCAGATGGCAAAGTTTTAGGCCCTAAACCTTCACAGATACTTCAGTGACCTGCATTTTTCTGCACTGGAAGAATGCAGGTCACTGCAAGGACTCATAGAAAACAATTGTTTATGATCTGTCCTCTTCACATCATCATGTGCAGTGTGGTGCATTGCATTACAATGCTACATGCATGCATTTTAATGTAAGGCAATGCAAATCTATTGAGAAAAAAAAGCTTTTTATTATTTTGTCCCTTACAAGGAGTCATAGCAATTTAACATGCTTCAAAACACGTCAATGCACATCAACAAGTTTTAAAATGCGTGTCAACGCAAATAAAAACGCACACCAATGGAAGGCGACACACATCCATTTTTTTGAGCATTTGCATGCATTTTTATACACGTTCAGGTGTGAACAGGCCCTTAAGGCTGATTGTTACAAAGCCTCGTCTTCTGATGCTTATAGCTACAGACCTGCTGGTACTAATAGGAAATCTGGTCCTGAATTTAAAGTTGTAGTAAGAGGTATTGTGCTACGAGCTTTTTATTTTATTGTTCCTCTGCAAAATAGTAAAACAAACTGCAGACCCCCAAATCATATTTATCTTATTCCTAAATGCAACAGCCTACATGATAACTTTTCTCCATCCGGGGAACCAGTATTTCTGCAGTACTGCATATGCAATGGCTCCTGTCCATGGAGTATAAGGCCCTTTCACACTTGTGCAACCTGAAAGTCACGCAACTTTGATGCAATGCCTGTGTAATCCTGAGGTCTATGGACAACAAGTCGCATCAAATTCGGACCAAAGTACCACTTTGAAGTTGCATGGGTATGAAAAGCACTCATTGGAAATCGTGGGGTACGACTTGCCATGCGATTTTGCAGTCCCAAGTTGCACAAGTGTGAAAGGGGCCTAATGGAGAGCCACTTCCCTGCAGCCTAGTTGTAGTTGTAGATGAGCACATATACTTTATTTCCAGGAGCTGTTGCAAGCACAGTGCTGCAGAAACACTAGCTCCTGAAAATGGAGAAGTGCTGCTTGACCGCAGTGAAGGGCATGATTTTCAGGAAGGTGCCAAGTCTGATCTGAGGGTTACGGATGAGGTTTTGGTTCATTGCTACCATGGCCTCAAGGTGAATCCTGTGGTTTTGAGGGTTCATGGTCCATGAAAATATTTGTGCAGATTCATTTGTGAGAATTTTTTTAAACTATATTGCACTGCATGGCCTTTGAACTATGGCCAGCAGGCTTAGAAGGGCCAGAAAGGGAGCTTTTGGATATGCCAGTCTCCGGCTAATAGGGAAAAGTGAGAAGATTAGGATCAGCTAGGAAACTGTACTTTAATTCTGATTGCTAACTACTTTAGGCAATTGACCCTTTTGTTTTTTTGTTTTCTTGCAGCAAGGCTTCCCTTAAAAGAAGTGGGCTTTTGTTTTAAGCCTCGTACACACGATCAGAAAATCGTACAAAAAATACTGCTACGATCCTACGATAATCAGATCGCTAGTACAGAGCTTTCGAGAGCCGATCATGACAGTTCATCCGATATTTTCGGTCCGGACAAGGTCGGACATGCAAGAAAAATGTTCTCGTACGATGCCCGATCATATGATTTTCGTTTAACCAGTATAGCTGTCGTTCCAAAATGCAATACAAATGCATTACAACACATCACATCATTTCCGATTTTTTATTCTGTCATAAGAGAATTTTCATGACTAAAGTTAACTCTTCCAATTTGATCTGAGATTAGCATGCAAAAAAAATGGACAATCATTTGCCCGATAATCTCATCGTGTGTACCGGGCATTAGGGGCATTTTTTTTGGGGGGGGGGGGTAATTTATTTGGGTGGTATATTGATCTATATTTTATGTTGACAGGACCTTTTATTCAGGTGACAGCAGAATAAGGTTTATGGCACAATCACCGCCAGTAGCCTAAAATATTGTAAGAGCTAAACACAGTTCATAAGTCCATATAATGACAGCTTGCTTGACTTCAGAGCAGCTCCAGCAGATTGAAGGTTATTTGTAATAGAGTAAAATGGACATCAGAGGGCGCTTCTAAGCGTAGCAAGTTGGTGTTTATTTTTTAAATACAGTAAAAAATACACTCACATTTAGTAGGATGAAAGAAGGCATATCTTAAAACCAAGGAAAGTCATGTCAGGGACCCAGGCTACAACACCAGAGCCAGTTTGACAGCTTGGGAATATTCCAGGGTGACATCAGACACTGATCTCAGGTGGCTGGGGGTTTAGAATGCAGATTTCTCAAAGACCTTGATCCAAATTCAAGTTAATTTATGTTTATTGCTTATGTTTGTGGTTTACAAGGATATTGTTTGGCTTTGCAGTTAATAAAGGACTGCTGTGGCCAC
Source organism: Glandirana rugosa (assembly GCA_018402905.1). Classification (NCBI taxonomy): domain Eukaryota; kingdom Metazoa; phylum Chordata; class Amphibia; order Anura; family Ranidae; genus Glandirana; species Glandirana rugosa. Next base: position 1,523,493 of record BLSH010411801.1, read on the forward strand.
CAAATCAAGCCTTGGTGTGGTGTCAGTTAATTTAGTGGGTAGAGGTGGGGTGGATGTTGGTTGACCCAGGGGACCCCAGAACATGTACAATATCCTTAACAAGTCATCAAACACTTAAAGCACACCTAACAGATATATTTGTTTCAGTCTATGTGATTACTAAGGGAAAAGAGACTGAGGAAATGCTTACCCCTGCCTGGAGCAGACAGATTACATTGTCTCGCCTTGAGCTGACATCAAAAGTCACTTGATCTGGGATCAAAAATAAAAAGGTACAAATATGATACGGTTGCAGTATATTCTGATTTTGAGAATTCATTTATGCAGATGTAAAGACGGCGAAGTTGAGTCAACTTTGGAATTGTAGGGACTCATTCACACTAGCATTTGGGGGGGGGGGGCAGTAAAATTTCGTGATTGCGCCATACTTTTACCATCCCCCACTCAGTGGTGGCTGGTGGGTTTTGTTTGGGGGGGCGGCAAACAAACACCCCCCCGGCGGTGGCACCTCAACCTCCCCCCGCCTGCGTGCTGTCTGCCGGTCGCCGGTCAGTCCAACACTTACCCCCTCTAGGTGGCAGGTGATGGGCATCAGGCAACGGCTCCTGTGTCCTATCCTCTTCCTCGCTTCCATCGTGCTTCTCCTTCCCTCCTCCTAGGCGTCCAATAGGATCGCCTGTCCTTTCATCCAATGGGTGACTGATTGGCCGGGAGGAGGATCAGTGTTAAATAATAAATAAATAAATAATAAATAAATATTTACTAATGTAACACACCTAGGTGGGCTTAGTTTGCATTCTCTGCGACCTGAGCCCACCCCATTTTGAAGCCTATTAGAGCCTCTGGCTCTAATCAGGTGCTTCAAATCCCCCCCCCCCCCATTGGAATTCATGCATCCGGCATCCTGCAAGGGTCCAGACGCACAGATGTGGGGGCAGCGCTCGTGTACGCTTAATGGATGGTCCGCCCCTGCCCCAACTGCTACCCCCTTTAGCTGCAGAGGCAGTGGCCGGGAGATATACACATGATGCGGCCATGATCATTTGTTTTGCGCCCGTGCCAGGGATTATACCCTCTGTTGCTTTCAGCGGGCGTAGTACATCCTCACCACCTGTTAAATGCTCTCTGAAGAGTGATCCAAATGCATATTGCTCTTCAGAGAGCAAAGCTAGCATGAATGAACCCTAAGAGGTGCAGTCCAGTTGGGCCCAGCTCCCAGTTTGACCTAAAAACATCATATTAGCTCATATGGCCCCTACATTTTAGGTACTGACATCAGCAAAGTCTAGTGAAAAAAATTACTGAGGCCATCTCCCCAGACTTGACCATGTCCAGCACACGTGACCTGAAGTACTTTCTTCCTACAACAAAGCAGCAAGTTGTGATGACATCACTCCTTCTAACCTTCCTCACTAACATCTGTCTGCTCTATTAAACCTTACAGTTTATGTGCACGTTAATGAAGGTATGCTTTAATGCATTTTAAAGTGTAGGGAATGATAAGGATAAACACACTGGGGTTTATTTACTAAAGCAGAACAATGCAAAATCTGTCTCACTTCTGCATAGAAACCAATCAGCTTCCAGGTTTTATTGCCAAAACTTAATTGAACAAGCTGAGGTTGGAAGCTGATTGGTTTCTATACAGAAGTGAGCCGGAGTTTGCACTGTCCTGCTTTAGTAAATATCCCAATGAATCCAAAGCCATTTCATGACAAAGATGCACACGATGCCTTGGGTTGGAATTTTGCAGGTATTTTGATGTTTTGTGCTCCTGACTGGGAAACTAAGATTAACAACTTCCATTTGTTAGAATTCAAGTGGGTGATTTGTCATTACAAGTCTCTACTTCTAGATCTGTACAATGACAAAGCACCATATTTATCAAAAAGCAAATCATTTATAAATGCTAGTAAACCGAGGCCACACTGCAGAAAGCCGCAGTAGAAGTAGGCTGTGAGGTCAACTGATGCTTTATATGCTAAAAACAATTCAAAATGTACATTTCTGAATGAAGTTTTATCTAGTAACAGAAACATAATTACTACATAAATCTAGTAGTGCTGTAATGAAGTGAAACGGAATGCCCCCCAAACAGCACTTCTAAAAAAAACAGTGTTTTACCTAAGCTGGCCATACACAGTGTCATGAACCTTCAGTAACATTTCATGTCCTGTCTGTTTGCTTACCTTGCTGCATGTGTGCAGTTAGAAGTCGTGCCTTCCTCACCTGGGTGCTTTAGTAAGCCCTCCTCAGCTGAGCTCCACCCCAGGCCCTAATTATGAACATTATTTAACACCTGGCGGTGCAAGCCTGCAATGCTGATCAAACTGTCAGGTCACCTGGGGTCAGGTGACAGATGCGCACTGCTGGAGTGCAAAGTGCACCGCTAGCCCTTAGCTGTCCGCTGTGAACCCTTAGCTGACTGCTGCGACTAGAGATCAAGATGGTGCAGGGAAGTGGGACTGCTGGGACCCTGACACAGATTGCACAGGAAGCTAAAGAGTAGGTTTCCCCAGGGCTCAGAGACTAAGAGCCAGTAGGTGTTCACCAGAGCTTCTGGTGGTGAGGATGGACTTGGCTGCAACTGGATCCAGGTCGCGGCCCCCAGGGTCCCCCAACTCACACTCCTGGCAGGCTACAGGTGACTGGAGAGAAAGCAGCAGTGCAAGATAGCAAGAGGAGGTCAGTGGGAGAGCCAAGGTCAGGGCTACAAGCAGACAGAACAGACAGGAGGCACACAGTCGGGGTCACTAGCAGACAGGGAAAGTCAAAGAACAAGCCGATATCACTAGCAGACAAGGAAGGTCAAGAACACGCCAAGATCGGTACACGAGAACAAACTAAGAGCACAATCTGATCTTTAATGGCAGCAGTCAGCAAAGGGTTCACAACCTTAGTGGTGCACTTCGCAATGTTAGCAGTGCGCTTTGCACTTCAGTGGTGCGATTCGCACCCCAGTGGTGCACATCTGTCACCTGACCCCAGGGAACCTGACAGTTTGATCGGCATCACAGGCTTGCACTGCCAGGTGTTAAATAATTGTCCTAATTAGGGCCTGGGGTGGAGCCCAGCTGAGGAAGGTTTACTAAAGCACACAGGTGAGGGAGGCACGACCTCTAACTGGACGCATGCAGCAAGGCAAGCAAACAGACAGGACATGAAATGTTACTGCAGGTTCATGACACGCAGCTCCAATTTCTACCAATTCCTGCTGAATTGGCTGAAATTCAGTCTAAGAATGGTGCTGTCAGAAAAGTCAATGTCACGGTCTTCTCTGGAGAGAAAAAGGATGAGATCGTCACAAAGGGATGGTAAGGAAATTGTGGTCTACGGGTGCCATTTCAGAGCTAAATCAGCAATCCCCTGCACTGGAAGCAGCAGCAGTGGAACTTAGGTGAGTATATTTGCCTTGACCTGGTAAGGAGGGAGGAATGTGAACATGGGTTAGAGGGGATAGGAGAGTGGCAGAGTGAAAATATTTTTTCCCACAGATTTTAGAATTTTAATGGGTAACTAGTGACTGGCTGCAACAACATCCTTATTTCAAGCAAGGACATTGATTTTACAGCTGGAAATTTCAGTAAATAGGTACAGCGAGTAAAGCAATATATCTTTCAACATACACTATATTGTCAAAACTATTGGGACTCCTGCCTTTAACGCACATGAAATTGAATGGCATCCCATTCAATTCCCATTGATGTCCAAAGTTGCATGACAAGTCGCACAAGTGTGAATGGAGCCTTAGGCCCCTTTCACACTTGTGCAACGCAATTTCAGGCCCTTTACACTTGTGCAATGTGATTTTAAAGTGATTTTGCCACGATTTTACCGCAATTTCAGGACAGGATGACTTTGGTCCGACTTTGTTGCAACTTTGGCACAATGAAAACATATTACAAAGTCATACAGAAATAGTACAGAAATCACATCTATATTATGCAGGTGCGATTTGCATGCAACTTTGAGGGTTTAACATTGAAGTCTATGGACCTCAAGTTGCATCAAAGTTGAGCCAAAGTAATGCAGGGACTACTTTGAAGTCGGCATGACTTGAAGTCATACAGATACGAACGGTACTCATTGGAAATAATGGGGAAAGACATGTCATGCCACTTTGCAGTCCCAAGTCGCAGGACAAGCCGCATAAATGTGAAAGGGGCCTAAGTTACACAAAGCCTTTCTAGACACTGGCATCCTAACAACCAATGACATCAGTTAGTAAGGAGGATGTCTGTTACCTTCATAGCACCCTTGTTTGACCTTCCTGTGCCCCACTCCCTCAGCACTGGGGTGACAGTAGCTGACTGACAGAGGGAAATTTAGGGAGAAGGGAAACACTGGAATACTAGTCAGTACCTGTGTGCAAAGGTGTATTTCCTTTGGAAAAACATATCACCTCTAGCATTGGGTGTCCTACATGTGGATGTTGCATTATATGGAAGCTATTAGAATAGTTTTTTACATTTTAAAATGAGATGCCTCGAGTCTGTCCATAATATTAAAGGGTGCCTCAACTGAAAAAAGGTTGAGAAACACAGTTGTAAACCATAGCATCTCTTATGTTATACTGGTGTCCTGTACTTCAGGCTGCTTTTAGGGGTTAAGAGATGATGGCGTACCATAAAAGAGTAGGGATTTATTGCCAATCCACCTATTGTAATATGCAATTGTAATCCAAAGTAAATCAGAGGACATTGCGTGATGATGTGAGATGTCTGTCGTACTTTGCTCTGTAATGTTAATCCTAAGGTCTGTACCAGTGATAAGAGAATTATACGATCATTTCCCTACCAGGAACGATCAATCGATTATCTGTTCGTTAGTATAGTGCTATCGAAAGCCGATTTCAACTCTTCGGATGGAAAAAAGGTGCAAGCTATAAAATTGTTATTGTAAATGAACACAACATCTGATTTTCTCTTAATGTGTACAGTAATCATACGGAAATAATCAAATAGAAAGAAACGCGCATGATCAGAAGGAAACAACAACCCAGAAGGTGGCAATTAAAATACAAATTGTACACAAAAAATAACTTTTTTTTTTCCATTCAACCAGCGGCACTGATCGTTCGGGAAAAACTGATAGGTTGGTTGTACACAAGTCCATCGATAGATCGACTTGTGTTAAACCAGCTAGCGCTTATGGATCGAAATTGTATGTATGGACAGATTAACGCATGTATTTTGTTTTGCCTAATGAAGTCTCCTTTGATTTTATCAAAAGGTTTTTGATTACTGATTCTGTAGAAGAGTCCCTCTTTTCCCATCGTCTTCAAAATTGGCACTGCAGCACACCTGAAAGTCACTAAATACAATACTCAAGCTCTACCGCTTCTTAAGCAAGTCTGTAGCTAAAAAACAGTGCTTCTGGCTGGGATGTGCAGTGCCCTTAAACTTCAGTAACAATTATTATTATATTAGGCGGCATCTCAGTGAACTCCGAAATTCAAATCTTTATTGGCTACATGTAAATATACATGTATATATAGTATAGTATTTGATATGCTATGAGTAAGGCCTAAATGTATTCGACATGTAGCCAAAATATTAAAATTTTGGAGTACACCGACTTGCCTGCTAATATTCCCTCTTACTGCAGCACACATGTTTGGCTCCTTGTGCTGCTTCTCCTTCCCCTAGTTTGAGCTGTGATGTACAGGGCTAGAAGAGGCTACAAAGCTGCATTACAGTGAATGTAAACCCCAAAAAAATAATAATAATTTATAATTCTGCCTAGTAGAGTATAGCATGTCATGTCATCTGTGCCCAGTCTTGCCACAAAAAGTTAATCCAACTGTGAGTAATGACCTTATCTTTTTTCAGGAAGCGAAAGTTCGACTAACAGGGAAATACACAGAGGTATCAGCCCCTTGCTCTGTGAGTGACAAGCAATTTACTTATCTCCTTCACGGAGCAGAGAAAGTTTTACACTCCCCTCTCCCTCCCTCCTCAATCTCTCAGTATAGAGGTGGGTGGGGAGGCTTGTGACATCACAACTCCACCCACCAAACTCCAGCAAACACAGAAACCCTCTGATTTCAGAGTTTTACACAGCTGCTAGTGCTTACAGGAAGGACATTTGCAAGATTGGGATACATGCAGGAGGCTTGCATCTATATATACATTAATACTGTGCTATTAGTTTATACTGGGTGAGTGGTGGGTTTACATCCACTTTAATTTGCTTATTTTATATCTGTCTGGAGTTCGGTTTTAAAGCTGATCTCTAGGCAGATATAAAAGACACAAATAAATGCAGCTCTGTAACCATTAATACATCATCAAATGCAGTTTTTAAATGCAGTACCTAAAACTGATCTGGTATCAGCCTTTTGAAGTCCCTGTGCAGCCGGGCTGGTGTAAAGAAGGAAGAAGCACAAGGGGCCAGCAGTTGATGTGATAGCAAGAAGCATGCTGATAGGAAGTGAAAGCAAAGTGACAGAGAGATGAACTTATCACTATGCTGCTTCTTCTTTCACTGTCCAGTCACAGGCTGGGGCTGGTCTAGGAAGTGTGTTGAATGATGCTGGCCATCAGATATAGCATATTTATCAGCAAGAAAAATACTGTAGGGGAAATCTATTTATATCCCTACATGCATATTGTTCATACCTGAGACCCAGCCATCCAGATAGGAAGCAGTGAGGATTGAGAAGTGACAGCTGCTATCTCTATCTCCCTAGAGGGAAAACGGCATGGTGTAAGCTACTGGTAATACAGGGGTGAGGACAGTGATGTGAGAAGCCATACTACCTGGGTGGGGGAGTCACTCATTTCAGTTTGGACACAGTGGTGATTTTTTGGAAGATGGATTGTCTTCATTGATTTATGTTCCTTTCTCACATTGGGAAATTATCCATTATTTGGACACTTGTTAGACTGTATTAATCACTATTGTATATATATATATATATATATATATATATATATATATATATATATATTAGTCATTTTGAATATTTTTGCATGAATTCGATACATTTTTATTTTCATTTCTATTCATTTAAAATACTTACGGAGTGACACTTAGTTTATTTCACCTTGTTTATTTATATATCCATGGTTGTTGGTATATAGCACTTGTGATATAGCTCTAGTGTACATTTAATTATTTTTTTATTTTTGGTGAGACTTGCGCTACACCAATTTGGTTATATGTCTATGTAATACAGGCAGTCCCCGACTTACGAATGTCTGAGTTACGAACGACTCCTACTTACAAAGGGGGGTGGTGTGACGTCACTGCTGGCCGCTTGCACCCCACACTGGTCCCAGACACGGCCGAGCAGCGCCAGACACATCCTACAGTGCTGCATAGCATAGCCATGAGAGCCCCAAATAACACAACTGCACACATAGCAGTGCCCGGGAACATCCCACATCACTGCACAGGTTGAAGTTACACTTAGAAATGTACAGTTCCAACTTACAAACAAATTTTATTTAAGAACGCACCTACAGTCCATAGCCCGTTCGTAACTCAGGGACTGCCTGTACGTTGTTCAATCACTTATAGGTGTTGGCAAGCAATTCGTTAGAGCACTTTTGTTTATTTTCATAATTAGTTGATTGTGCTGAACGGTCACAGTTTGTTATTCATAGTATATAGACAGAAATGTCACATTTACCAAAAAAGAAATACTAGATTTACCATTTTTACTGTTTTTTATTTTATTTTGTCAAACGCAGATTTCCTGTCACATAAATAGTTACATAGTTAGTCAGGTTGAAAAAAGACAAATGTCCATCTAGTTCAACCAAAAAAAAATAAGAAAAAGCGGCTGCAGTGCTTTGAATTGCAATTGCTACACTGTACCCCAATTCAATTATTATCATTTTTTTCACACAAATAGTGCTTTCTTTTTGGTGGTATTCAATCATTGCTGTTTTTTTTTTATTTTTTGCTAAAAAAAACTAAAAAAAAGACCAAAATTTAAAAAAAAACAAAAAAAAAAAAAGTTATAGTTTGTTATAAAATTTTGAAAACAGGTAATTTTTTTCCTTCATTGATGTGCGCTAATGAGGCAGCACTGATGGGCACTGATAGGTTGCCCTGATGGGCACTGATAGGCTGCACTGGTGGGCACTGAAAAGGCAGCACTGATGGGCATTGATAAGGCAGCACTGATGGGCACTGATGAGGTGGCACTGGTGGACACAGATGAGGTGGCACTGGTGGGCACTGATGGGTGGCACTGAAGGGCATTGATGGGTGGCAGTGAAAGGCACTGATGGGGCCTCTCCATGTGCAGGACTGATGTCCCTCTCTCTCTTGCCGGTAAACTGATTTTTTTTCCCTTACGCTGATAGCGCGAGGGGTAAAAAAAGCTGATTACCGATCTATTGTTTACATCAGGTGATCAGCAGTCAATGGCTGACAGATGATCACGTGGTAAGGTGCCGGGACCAGCCCCTTACATTGATCTGTGATCAGCCGAGTCTCATTGACTCGGTGATCACAGAGCGTGCTGCGCACCCCTCACAGGGACGTGCAGACAGCTCGTGCATGGGAGGACGCCCATGGACGCCCTCCCTGCAATTCAGGTCCATGCTGTAGCTGTCTTTTGGCTATAGCGTGGATCTTTAGTGGTTAAAGCAATCTACTGTGCTGGCCAAAACCACCTCAGGAGGGAGTCTATTCCATACTGTGAAGAAACATTTCCATATTTGGAGATTAAATCTTTTTTCCTCTAGATGTAAAGAGTGCCTCCTTGTCCTCTGTGATGACCTTATAGTTACATAGTTAGTTAAATAGTTTTTGCAATATAGGTTCAGGGCCGGCCCTACCATGGGTTCCAGTGGGTCCATTGGACCCAGGCAGCACTTTGAGAGAGACAGCAAATTGACCCACGGCCGCCTCTCCTTCTCTTCTATTTACCCAGCCAATATTTTTTTTTCCAGCAGTTTTGTGTGTCATGATGACAACTGCCCTCTGGGCTGCTTCACCTACCCCTATACTACCCTAGTCCATCCCTATATGGCCCTAGCCTGTCTATATACTACCCTAGCCTGCCCCTATACTACCATAGCCTGTCTACATACTGCCCTAACCTGCCCCTATACTACCCTAGCCTGTCTATATACTGCCCTAGCCTGTCTATATACTACCCTAGCCTACCTATATACTACCCTAGCCTGTCTATATACTACCCTAGCCTGTCTATATACTACCCTAGCCTGCCTATATACTACCCTAGCCTGTCTATATACTACCC
>BLSH010411801.1:1552386-1572373 GCA_018402905.1 Glandirana rugosa
AGAAGGCCCCGTATTAAATGGATATAACAGCAGCTGCGGAAAAGTACTGAAACTGTGGTGCGCGAGTTTTTCACACAATATAAAGCATGGTCCAATTTTATCCAGCAGGGAAAAATACATTCCTATTACATTGACTCAATAAAAATGAAAATCCAAAAACTAGCCCATGAAGTCCATGTGATGTGAAGTGAGAAATCTATATAAACAAATGTGAAGAAAATCTTTTGTTCAAAGTTTCCTCAGTCGAAACGAATATACACCACTTATGTGCACATATCACCACCTTAAAGGTATGCGCATACCAGAAAGCCATGACCACCTATTACGGGGGTCAGGAAGAGCTTTATTACTCCAATACTCTGTTCTTAACAGGTATTTAATAAAAGTATTGCATATGCCCCGGAAGAAGTCCTCTTTGTGACGAAACCGGTCGGGCTGAGGTGGAATTTCTGGTCACCGCGCCTGTTTTTATCTTTGAAAGTGTAAGTGCAATACTTTTATTAAATACCTTTCGATTAGCAATATTACACTATTGTGGCATTTATTTTCTTGGCCCACCTTGGATGGTCTTGAACAAGGGATTCATATCACCAGGAGCTGGTTCTCCCACTCACTGATCGTGGATGGCTTGTTAAGAACAGAGTATTGGAGTAATAAAGCTCTTCCTGACCCCCCCGTAATAGGTGGCCATGGCTTTCTGGTAAGCACATACCTTTACTGGTGGTGGTGTGTGCACATAGGTGCTGTATATTCATTTTGATGGAGGAAACTTCAGACAAAAGATTTTCTTCACATTTGTTTATATAGATTTTTCACTTCACATCACATGAATTTTATGGACTATTTTTTGGATTTTCATTTTTATTGATTCATTAACGCAACACAGTTTATGTAATATTTATGGTTTGTGATAATATCTCACTAGTGTGATGCAGCTTTTTGTTTCATTTTTTCACAGTTTTTATGATCAGAAGTGCGGTTATCTTTTTTGTTTTCAAAAATACATTCCTCCCTGATTACCTAGGAGGTATCCAGAACTTCTCTGGATCAATAATCCCTGGTATTATTACCTATAAATGTTAGTATCCAATTATATTTTGTGCATTTAGGAATGCATCCAGCTCTTTATAACCAGTTCCACACTGCCTACCGTCTATTTACAGCGGCAGTCTGGATGCTGGCCGCGAATCGCCGTAAAAAAGCGGCGATCTGTAAATGGCCACTAGGGGGCATGCGCACGCCCGCCGCACTCCTGAGGAGTGTGCCCGCGGCTCAGGCGGACCTGATGTCTGCCGGCGAGCCGCGATGAGCAGCCACAGGCAAAGAATGGGGAACCGCCGATGTAAACACGGAGGTTCCCCGCTCTGTTAGTGGGGGCATAGGAGATCTACTGTCACTGGGATCAGTTAGATCTCTCATGCCCATGGTAGCCCAACCCCCCCACAGTTAGAACACACCCAGGGAACATAGTTAACCCCTAGATCTCTCCCTGCAGGTTAACCCCTTCCCTGCCAATGACATTTATACAGTAATCAGTGGACATTTAAATTTCTGATCGCTATATAAATGTCATTGGTCCCAAAAAAGTGTCAAAAATGTCAGACATGTCCGCTGCAATATCGCAGTACCGCTAAAAATCGCAGATCACCGCCATTACTAGTAAAAAAAGAAAACCCAGAAATGAATTATCACCATCCGTAAATGCGGCCACTTTTGTGCAAACCAATCAATAAACACCAATTACAATTTTTTTTTATCACAAATATGAGGAAGAATATAAATCGGCCAAAACCGGTGAAAAAAAATGTTTTTTTATATATATTTTTTTTGGATTTGCATTTTAGCAAAAAGTAAGAAATTTGCTTTTTTTTTTGCAAAATGGTCGCTCTTCTTTTGTTTATAGCGGTGATCAGAAATGACGCAGAGGTGATCAAATACCACCAAAAGAAAGATCTATTTGTGGGAAAAAAAGACGCAAATTTCGTTTGGGTACAACGTTGCACGACCGTGCAATTGTCAGTTAAAGCGACACAGTGCCAAATCGCAAAAAGTGCTCTGGTCCTAACCTGGGAATTCTTCTGGGGCTGAAGTGGTTAAAACAATCTACTGAGCTGGTTGAAACTAGTTCTTGAGGAAGTCTATTCATGGCTCTTACTGTGAAGAAGCCTTTCCATGTGTGGAGGTTAAATCTCTTTTCCTGCAGACTTAAAGAGTGCCCCTTTGTCCTCTGCAATGACCTTAAAGTGAATACCCTACACCAAGTTCACTATATGGGCCACTTATATATTTATACATGTTCATCATATCCCCCCTAATTGCTTCTTCACAAGAGAGAGTAATTCACCTTCATATTTCCTCATAGCTGAGCTCCTCCATGCCTCTTATCAGTTTGGTTGCTCATCTCTGCACTTATTCCAGTTCTCTGATATCCTCCTTGCGAACCAGAGCCCAAAACTGAACTGCATATTCCAGATGAGGTCTTACTAATTATTTGTATAGGGGCAAAATTATGTCTCTCTCTCTGGTGCCTATACCTCTTAACCACTTCAGCTCCGGAAGGTTTCCCTACCAGGCTATTTTTTTTTGCGATACGTCACTGCGTTGCTTTAACTGACAATTGCGCGGTTGTGTGACATTGTACCCAAATAAAATTAATGTACCCTTTTTCCCACAAATAGAGCTTTCTTTTGGTGGTATTTGATCAACTCTGCGTTTTTATTTTTTTCGCTATGAACAAAAACGACTGATAATTTTGAAAAAAAAAAACATTATTTTTTACTTTCTGCTATATAAGGCGTCCAGTAAAAATGTAAAAAATGTAATTTCTTCATCAATTTAGGCCAATATGTATTTTGCTACATATTTTTGGTAAAAAAATCCAAATAAGAGTATATTGATTAGTTTGCGCAAAAGTTATAGCATCTACAAACTATGGGATAGATTTATGGACTTTTATTTTTTTACTAGTACTGGCAGCAATCAGCAATTTTTAGCGGGACTGCAACATTGCGGCGGACAAATCTGATAGTAAGTGACACTTTTTGGGGACCAGTGACACCAGTACAGCGATCAGTGCTAAAAAAAATGCACTGACACTGTATATATGACACTGGCAGGGAAGGGGTTAACATCAGGGGCAATCAAAGTGTTAAGTGTGCTCCTAGGGAGTGCTTTCTAACTGTGGGGGAATGCTGACACTTGAGGAAAGCAGAGATCTGTGTTTCTGTCTAGCAGAAACACAAGATCTCCATTTCTCCATTTTCCTAACTCACAGAATGGCGGTATACTATGTTTACATAGCGATCACGTACAGGTATGTGATTTTGTGCTTAAGGGCCGCCCTGCCGCAGTAAATATAAAAGTGATTCTTATGGTATTTTTTTTTTTAATAACAAACATGTTTTACCTATCTGCTCTGCGCAATGGTTTTGCACAGAGCAGTCTCGATCCTCCTCTTCTTGGGTCCCCCCGACAGCGCCCCTGGCTCCTCCCCCCTTCTGAGTACTCCCATATCAAGCTGCTTGCTATAGGAGCACTTGTGCCGGATTCTGCCCCCTGCTCTCTTCTCACAGGCTGAGGGCTCCTGCTGCTGCCTTCATGTCCAGTGGGGAGAAAGAGAGCAGGTCAGCTACTCTCAAGCACAGTGCTGGATTGAGAACAAGCTCCTGTAAGTATTTGGGGGGCTGAGCAGAACATAGAAGTTTTTTTACCTTAATGCACAGAATGCAAACCTTCTGCCTTTAGAACCACTTTAATGCAAGAAAGTATTTTGCTAGAAACTGCAGTTTGGCATTACATGCTACTATTAAGTCTATGATCTATCAGAACACTCAGATCCTACTCTAACATCGAATCCCCCAGCTGTTCTCCCCATTGAGTGTATAACGCTGCATGTTTTTATCCTCCAAGTGCATAAGTTTACATTATCAACATTAAATCTCATTTGCCAAATAGCTGCCTAATTAAACAGTGCATTGAGGTCGGCTTGTAAGTTGGAGACATCCTGTAAGAACTTTTTTTTCTGCTGCATAGCTTGGTGTCAACTGCAAATACTGAAATGGTACTTTTAACCAGTTCCCGTGTGTAGGCTATAGCGCAGTTTCACTTTGCCGGGAGGGCGTCCATGGATGTCCTCCTATGATCGCGCAGCCCGTGCTCCCCCTGCGGAGTGATCTGTGATTGCTGCATGCTTAGGACACAGCTGATCACAGATCGGGGTAGAGGGCGAATCACAGCAGCCCTTTACCATGTGATCAGCTGTGTCCAATGACAGCTGATCACAATGTAAACATGAGCCGGTTTTCAGCATTCCTTTCCTCACGCTGACAGCATGAGGAGAGGAGAGCCAATAACAGGCTTGTGTTAAAGGAACATCTACACTGATAATGAGGGCACTGATTATCAGTGTCCTGATTATCAGTTCAGTCCCAAGAGTGCCCTCCAGTGCTGCCAATCAGTACCCACCAGTGCTGCCAATCAGTGCCCATCAGTGCCTCCTCACCAGTGTCACCTATCAGTACCCATCAGTTCCGCCTATCAATGGCCATCAGTGCCTTCTATCAGTGCCGCCTATCTGTGCCCTTCAGTACCGCCTATCAATGCTACCTAACAGTACCCATCAATGCAGCCTCATCAGCACACATCAGTCAATGAGAACAATTACCTAATTGCAAAAGTTTTAACAAACTATGAAAAACGTTTTTTCTCAAAAATTTTGTTGGCTCAACTTCTCTGTACACGTGGTACAACAGTCGTACGATGCCTTGTCGTACAACAAAAGTTTTCTAGTCTGCTCATCCAACTCCTGTTGTACGACCATCACACGTCAGCTGTTCTAATCGCGTGTATTAACGGTTTGTGAAAAAAATTATAAAAAAAAAATAAAAAAATGTCATATGGGCACGGCGTAGCATGTCCGCAGAACTGTCTTTCTAAGTGTTACAACGCTGAAAATTGGCCTAGGCAGGAAGAGGGTAAAAATGGCTAGTAAGCAAGTTGTTAACCCAAACTCTATATAACTTATAAATATGTTAAAAAAGTAAGAGTCCTGGCACTTAACCTTGGGGTACACCACTAATAAATAACCTTAGACCACTAAGAGTATATTATTAATCACTACTTTCTGAATACGGTCTTTTAGAGAGTCAACTGTTTTACCTCTCAAAATAAATGTAATTCTCCTCACCTAGCAGCATGAAGGTAATGCTATTATTACAATTAAGCTACATTCCCACAAAAATGCATGCAACAAAAGAATTGGTGTGAATAGATACTATTAAAGTGTATCTCAAGGAGAAGAGGAGATAGCAGTATATTTAAAGAGTATGCATGGACAAAACTTTTTTTACAGTTAGAGACATTTTTCACTTTTAGATTGAGGAAGGCTTAGCCCCTCTGTCAAGTTTTTTATTGCTGTCTGTGTCCCCATGGGTAAGATTTACCCCCAATATTTGTACTGGTGAACAACGTCATTGAGAAAGAAAGAGGAGAGATCCAAAAAATGTGAACTCTCCTTGCCACGATTCCCAGAAACGTATCTGTAAAACATAATATTTAAGGGTCTATTTATAAAACATTTGTTGGACAAATGTCACATATATTTGTGCAGGTTGGATGAATTGATCCTGTATTTTCTGTAATAGGTTAATTCCTATGATCTTCATCTCCATCCAGTGGCCAAAATGCATTATAGTTTACTCAAATACTTAAGTGAGAAAATGATTTTTGCCACTAGATGGAGGTAAAGATTGTAGGAATTAACCTATTACAGAAAATAAAGGGAAAATGTGCCCATCCTGCATGAATGTTTGTGACATTCATCCAACAAATGTTTATGAATAGACCCGAGAAAGTCCAGAATTTTTCAGACACATCACCATAACAATACTAAATCGACCACAATGATAGTACAGTAAATCGTTTGCTAGTGTCCTCTAATAAGCAACATTTAGGCAATTATATTTAAAATTAAAGTGGTTGTTAAGCCACTTCTTTAAAAACCTCCCATCCCCTCTGTAACATAATATGTATCCCTGTGCCTGTGTTGTATAAAAAAATATGCCAATCTGTACCTATATCAGAGTGTCTCCCGGCGCTCACGTGACTCCTCAGCTCTCTTCTCTGCCCGGCAGCAGGAGGGGAGGGGGCGGGTACTGACACGAGCAGACAGGCAGGGAGTGGGGAGAGAAGGACAGAGCAGGGCTGTGGATGACGGAGGCACGTAAACTGACCACAGTGTCAAGGCTCAGCAGCCATGATAAACCGTGGTCAGTTTACAGGGGGGGAGGGTATAGCCAGGCAGGATCAAACAGGTGTTTTAGGTGATAGAAGGGGCCAAATTACACAGCACAATCACTTTTTCTAAGGTTAACAAACACTTTAAAGCATACCTAAACAGAGGCTGCGTTTAGCTTTGCCTGTCCCCATTGCTGCCCGTGTTCACGAAAAGCTAAAAAATAGCTGTCAAATACTTTCTAATCTTCTTTCATGCCAAATAGGGCTCCTGTATTCCTACTTTCAGCCTAAAACTGTAGCTATTGGACTGGACATGCGAGGGGAAGAAGCATTGATTGGCTACCTTTGCCTGAGCAGCCAATTATTGCCTCCTCCTTTTGCATTAGATGTTAGCAGGGATTCATAGGACCTGTTGTGTTGGACTTAGAAGGGGGCCCTTCCTGAGACAATTGTGTTTCTTTTTATATTTTCGTTGCTATTTTGAGTTTTTTTGTTTTCTGAAGACTATATAGGGGTAGGTGATCCTAAAGTCATTTTACAGGGGACTCATCGAAGTTTAATGTAAAGTCTGGTTCAGAGTGTATAAATATATTTAAAAGAGATGGTATATAGCCAGACTATATTTGCATTGTGTTCCCCAAGTAACAATCTAGTCACACATAATTCAGACATAACTAGTGTAATATAACCAACCTGATGAATGGATCTAAATGTCATCCTGACTTTTCACATTTGGGTGCCTTACTAGCTAAACCCTTAACCTCACCAGCGTTCTTATCGAAGGCCAATTGGGTTGATTTCCTAAAGCCAATTATAGTGCCCCCATAGTATAGGTGTGTTTTGTAGTGAGTTTTGGCTAGAAAGATAAAATTTAGTCAGGCCTGACTGTATGTGCAGGCCTGAATGTTTTGATCTGGGCTTGGGGAGTGGGTCGGGTAGGACTGGGGCAGCCCAACAGATGATGTCACTAAACACTCCTACCTTCTTCTGGGAGGCACTGGGAACTTTTTTTCAGAATGAGGGTGGGACAAGAGGTGTCATAAGAAGCCCTGACCAATCCCCAATCTGGATTGGCATAGGGCAGGCCTTCTCATATACTCTGGGCTGGGTCAGTCTGGCAGGAGTGTCTGGTGGAAGTCGGAGATGTAGCAGGAGGCGCTGTGAAGGCCTCTACTAGGGAGGTCGCCCCCATCTGGGAGGGGGGGGTGACCTTGAGGCCTGGAGGTTTGGGTGCAGCCAGAAATGGAGCTGATTCCTGGAGTCGCACAAGGGAACAGGAGAACAGCGGAGGTGCTACAGAGAGGGAGACTTTAAAGTGATCCACTGGTGTCGGTGAGTGACAGACCCTGGGGGCTGGAAGAGAAAGTGTTGGAGCAGGCTGGGAGAGGAATAGTGTACAGTCTGTGGAAGCCTTGGGAGCCAATCAGGGAAAGGAGTGTCACTGATGAAAAGCAGGTCGATGGGACCTGGAAGAGGAATGGGCTGGGAGTTGTAGTCCATCAAAGGCCCGTCTAGCACTCAAGTACTTTGCTACATATTCAGGGGCTCGTAATCCCTGGCCTGTAATGGGTGGTCCTGAGGTCCTGCTGACACAGAGTAGGCCTCACCATGTGCTAGCCGTGGTGAAGAGAAAAGGGTAAAGGAGTGATATGGAGTTCATGTACCATAATTCTTAGGGCATCCCACAGTCACCCCTTTTTTCCCATCCAAGTTATTTCCCCTAAATAAAACAACAAAAACAAGAGCTGGCCTGGTCAGTGTCTACGGCTGTGTGAGATATGGTGTGATTGAGGGCAGCTATAAGGTGAACCACTACTACCAGCTACTCCCAAGGGAGCACATGGCTACACAAATAAGCTGTTCGTTTGGTAAGGGAAGTTCCACTTTGCAAGGGAATTTTCTCAGAGCTTAGAGAATGTGGTGAAATTTCACTTTGCAAATTATATCCAATCTCTTGCAAGGAAAAGAAAAAAATGCATTTTTTTTCTTGCATGTGATTAGATGATGGGATTCAACAGAGCTTCACAACATTTACTAAGCTCTGGGGAAACTTTGTACAAATGTGGGTGCCACTCAGGCTTCTAGATAATCCCAATAAATCGCCAACTGCTTGCAGTGCTGGCCAGGAACAGAGCTCATCTAGGCTCCAAACATCAGCATGTAGTGAAGGTCACTCAAGCCGCACATCGCTGCAAATCCACTAATGGAGAAGTATGTGGCAGTCTCAGCCTGGGCTCCGGCCAGGCTGCATCACCAACGCGTTTCGTTCCCCCCCCCCAGAGCTTGAACATGGGGATCTGGGGAAACTATCCTTTCACAATAAACAGCCTTTTTGCTGTTAATAAATCAACCTTAGGGCTCGTTTACACTTGCTTCAAAATATGGCTTCTTACATGCTTTATTAAAGCCCCCAGAACGCTGGTCAAAGCCCCTGTCACTAAATAAAATGGTTAGCTCACAGTCTTGTTTTCACCTTGCTTTTGCTTCAAAAATTATACCTCATGTAACTTTAGTGGTGCTTAACCACTTAAGTCCCGGAAGGATTTACCCCCTTCCTGACCAGAGCACTTTGTGCAATTGCGTGGTCATGTGACGTTGTACCCAAACGAAATGAACGTTCTTTTTTTCCCCACAAATAGAGATTTCTTTTGGTGGTATTTGATCACCTCTGCAGTTTTTATCTTTTGCGCTATGAACAAAAAAAGACTGTCAATTTTGAAAAAAAAAAAGACAATATTATTTATTTTTTGCTATAATAAATATACAAAAAAAAAAGTAAAAAAAACGAATTTCTTCCTCAGTTTAGGCCAATATGTATTCTTCTACATATTTTTGTTAAACAATTAGGGTATATTGATTGGTTTGTGCAAAGGTTATCGCGTCTACAAAATAGGGGATAGATTTATGGCATTTTTATTATTATTTTTTTTTTTTTACTAGTAACGCCGGTGATATGTGCTTTTTAGCAGGACTGTGACATTTTGAGACTTTTTTGGGACCAGTGATATTCATACAGTGATCAGTGCTATAAAAATGCACTAATTACTGTATAAATTACACTGGCAGGGAAGGGGTTAACACTAGGGGGCGATCAAGGGGTTAAATGTGTTCCCTGGGAGGGGTCTCTACAGAGGCGTAACTAGAACCTTCAGGGCCCCGGTGCAGGAAATTATAAAGGGCCCCCTGACCCCTGGCCAGGGCCCTTCCCTCTTCCCACTCATCCTGGGGCCCTTTACTCCTATCGTGGGTCCCTTTATTACGGTACTGCAGTGGGGCCCTTTCACAAGTTCTGCAGCAGGCCCCAGGGGGACCAGGGAAGCACACAGGGGCCCTGGGAACAGCAGAAGACAAGTAAACTGGATAGAGGAAAATGGAGGAGATTGGGTCCTCTAAATGCCGCCCACGCCATCCCTCCTATTCAGGTGTACAAGGGAGGCACATGGGCCCCCTGGGCCATGGGGCCCGGTTGCAATTGCAACCCCTGCAACCCCTATCGTTACGCCCCTGGGTCTCTAACTGTATGGGGGCTGGGCTGACTGGAGGAGGAGAGAGATCGCTGTTCCTAATCACTAGTAACATACGATCTCTCTCTACTCCCCTGTCAGAACAGGGATCTGCTTTCTGTACACTGGCAGATCCCTGTTCTGCCTCTTTCTGCAGCGATCACGGGTGGCTGGAGGACAACGAGTCCGCTGGACCCCCTGGTTGGCTCCCACGTTAGCAAATGGCCCACAGATTGCTGTGTATGCGCCCAATGTTCACCTACGGCGATTCACGCAGCCGAGCCAACCTGATGCAGTATAACTGTGGCGGCTGCTAGGCAAGCAGTTTAAAACCATTAGATAGTAATAATACTATGTAATAAAGTAATTCTTTTTGCAGTAACAAATCAAGTAGTATTAGCAATTCACTTACTGACTTAATATACACATTGAAGGTGCTCTTTAACCATTTTCCTTGTTTAAAACAGAATTAAATGATGGTCCTAATGAACCTTTATTCAGAGCCGTCTTTAATATCAATTGGACCCTGGGCAACACATTTCCTTGAGCCGTCCTGAATTCAATTATCAACTATTTGGGCAGTACGGGCTCAAGGGGCAGCTGCTTTAGGTCCCACACCAATGACTGGGCCCAGGGCAGCTGCCCCTTTTGCCCTGTGCTAAAGACGGCCCTGCCTTTATTAAACATCATGCCCTTGAAACTCATTTTTCAAAGGTCAAAAGCTGGCTATTTCCCTGCAATTTAGTGCAGCTTTTATCAAACAAGAAAAAAATGTAATATATTTCTACTTTCTACTTAGATGCATACCTCCCAACTGTCCCTGATTTTGAGGGATTGTCCCTCATTCAAAACAAAGTGCCTCTGTCCCTCTTTCCTCCTCATTTGTCCCTCATTTTGGTCTAATCTATATAGCTGTATATAAAATACACTACTTATGTATCAAAAAGTGTTTCCTAGTGCTAAACCTTTCATCCAATGTCTAAATTGCTGCATTTGTAAATTAAAAAAGGCAATATAAAGGAATAGTAGTGGTAAAAAAAAAAAAACTTATGGGTTTAACCAATCATTTTGTTGTACAATTCTCCTTTAAGGGGTCATGGCAGGGGGCGTGTCCTATACCTACATACTTTTACTAATAGGTGTCCCTCATTCCCATCTCTGTACTACCACATTGTGCATAAAGCCCAACCGGAGGTGACGTTCCATCTCTAATGAGCGGCCGGTGAGATAGACTGTATGGTGGTGTTTAGATTATCAGGACTCGTATCCTTCATCAGGCACAGATCCTATATCTGGCACCCCCCCACCCAAAAAAAAAAAAGTTGCAGTAAAGTAATGCAGGTTTTAGGGATTAAATCAGATGGCGAGGAGGCAATATAATGCTTCCTTGCCATCTGTTAAACACCCTCTGAAAAGGGATCCACTGTGGTTCACTCTCCGGAGAGCAACGATAATGTACCCCAATCTACAGCAATGCCCCTCACAGGGCTGATCAATGTAGCCTCATCAGTGCAGCCTCACCAGTGCCCATCAGCTCAGCCTCACCAGTGCCCATCAATGCAGCCCCACCAGTGCCCATCAATGCAACCTCACCAGTGCCCATCAATGCAGCACCACGAGGGCCCATCAATGCAGCCCCACCAGTGCCCAATAATGCAGCCTCACCAGTGCCCATCAATGCAGCCTCACTGGTGCCCATCAGCTCAGCCTCACCAGTGCCCATCATTGCAGCCCCACCAGTGTCCATCAATGCAACCTCACCAGTGCCCATCAATGCAGCCCCACCAGTGCCCATCAATGCAGCCCCACCAGTGCCCATTAATGCAACCTCACCAGTGCCCATCAATGCAGCCCCACCGGTGCCCATCAATGCAGCCCCACCAGTGCCCATCAGTGCAGCCTGGCCAGTACCCATCAGCTCAGCCTCACCAGTGCCCATCAGCTCAGCCTCACCAGTGCCCATCAAATGCAGCCTCACCCACGCCCATCAGCTCAGCCTCACCAGTGCCCATCAATGCAGCCTGATCAGTGCCCATCAATGCAGCCTGATCAGTGTCCATCAAATGCAGCCTCACCAGTGCACATCAGCTCAGCCTCACCAGTGACCATCAATACAGCCTTATCAGTGCCCTTCAAATACAGCCTCACCAGTGCATATCAATGCAGCCTCACCAGTGCCCATCAGCTCAACCTCAACAGTGCCCATCAATGCAGCCTTACCAGTGCCCATCAATGCAGCCTGGTCAGTGCCCAAAAATGCAGCCTGATCAGTGCCCATCAGCTCAGCCTCACCAGTGCCCATCAATACAGCCTTATAAGTGCCCATCAATGCAGCCTAATCAGTGCCCATCAGTGCAGCCTCACCTGTGCCCATCAATGCAGCCTCACCAGTGCCCATCAGCTCAGCTTCACCAATGCCCATTAATGCAGCCTGGTCAGTGCCCATCAATGCAGCCTGTCAGTGCCCATCAGCTCAGCCTCATGAGTGCCCATCAATAGAGCCTCACCAGTGCCCATCAATGCAGCCTCACCAGTGCCCATCAATACAACCTCACCAGTGACCATCAGTTCAGCCTCACCAGTGACCATCAATGCAGCCTGATCGGTGCCCATCAAATGCAGCCAATGCGGCCGCCTAATTTGCTTGTGATCAATCACTGGTGTCAGCGACTCTGTGGCCCAGGGGCTGACTGACTGATCGGGTACTGCCCGAGGGCCCTGGGCCAATAGCAGCCTCATCATGCAGCGTCCCGGTCCAGTGGCAGCAGGTGCTCCCTGGCACCTCCCCCCTGCTCTCCAGCTCCCCCCACAGTGCTCTCCAGCACCCCCCATGCTCTCCACCCCTGTTCTTTCTGCCCTCCAGTGCTCTCAAGCTCCACCCCAGTTCTCTCCAGCTCCCCCAGTGCTCTCCACCCCTCACTTCCTCAGTGCTCTCCGCCCCTCACTCCCCCTCTCTCTCTCCCCCCTTCCCTCCCCCTCTCTACTCTCTCTTCCCCTCTCTCCCCGCTCCCTCCCTCCCCGCTGTCCCCCCCTCTCTCTCTCCCCCCCTCTCTCTTTCTCCCTCCCTCCCCTTCTCTCTCTTTCCCCTCCCTCCTTCTACCCACTCTCTAACCCTCCCCCTTTCTCCCCCTCTCTCTCTTTGCCTCCCTCTCTCTCCCTCCCCCTTTCTCCCCTCCCCTCTCTCTTCCTCCCCCTCTCTCTCTCTCACACTCTCCTTTCTCTCACCCCTTGTCTCTCTGTCAATTCAATTCAAATAAGCTTTATTGGCAGGACCAAATACAATTTAGCATTGCCAAAGCAGTTGAGTTTTTATGATGGGGGGGTTATGAGTAATATAAATGGGAATAGGGGGTAAGTCCATGTAAAGTATTTTTAAGTCCACAGTTTTTCATGTCACTCTCAGTCTGTGACACACCACCCCTCTCTCACCTCTCCCTCCCCCTCTCTCTCCCCCTCTCTCTGTGATGTGCTGGGATCCCTCCACTTTCCTTCCTCTGTGGATGTGGAATGACTCAGTGACACCCTCTCCCCATTCTCCCAAGGCACAGGGGGAATTCCTAGAGGGGTTGCCACCTTGCTGGGTCCCAGATGTTTTATTGGCTGTATATGTTTGATGGGTTAGGAGGATGCCCTGGAAGTGGTGCTGATGAACTGTGCACTAGATCCGTGCATCTTTCTGCAGCCATTTTTATTGCTTGAAATTTTTTTCCCCATTATGGGAGTGAGTGGGGCCTCATATCTAAGTTTTGCCTATGGCCTCACAAAGCCTAGAGCCGCCTCTGCAGATTTGATTATTGTTTTTATTGATTTAGGACAGCTCATTTAGACAGGACAAGAGATAATTGCATCAAATTTAAAATCTGCAGATAACAACAGATTTCGAGCATCTCATTAAAATATAACTGAGGCCATCAAGAGATGACCAGGTCAGATTCCGGGGACAACCTTAAATGGATCCAGGATGTGTTTTTGCTCTTTATTATAGCATCCTTTTTTACTTTAAAACATGCTGGTTTCAATTAGACAATTCTGCCATGTTTTGCGTTGCTTTAAAACAAAGTTGCATAAGCGGTAATTTCCCTTTAAAAAATAAGCATAAGAAAAAAATATCACCAGAAGTAAATCCCTACAACAGACATATTGCATGTGCGAACATTAGAAAATTCACTTTCATAGCTGAGCAGTTTCTATGTTAGCAAAATTTTTTTCAAAGGGCAATTTAAGAAGAACACTTTACTTGACAGCACTGAAAACTTAATGTCGGCCAAACAATTTCATGGTGAAAAATTAAACTGATTATATTACATATATATAAAAAGCAGCGTAAGGAACATCTGCAAAAATTTGCAACTTTTGAATTGCGGTGATTGGAATAATTTGTTATCCCTGTCATGCTGATAAATATTAATTTGCATTATGAATATTTTGTTGTGTATAGATAATGAAGGCAGCACTCTTAAGATGCTTGTGATGACAGCCTATCCTAATTATGATCAGTGCTTTCAAAGGCCCAGACAGCTCATACCAGGCTGCGCCAGCCTTTTATTCAACAGTTTAAGCTTAGTCTGGCTCTTAATTAATGAGAAATAATACTTATGTAGCAGTTACAAACATGCTCTAAGCACATAAGAATTCCTTTTTCCCCAGGCATGGCTGTGTGACAAGCAGATCTCTAAATTAGTTTAAGCTATGCATTTAAAGGCAATTCTTTGCCTTTTCATATTTTTTTTATAAACACGTTAAAGAGCTTAGACTGATGTAATGCATCATATTAATGTTTATAGAACCAAAAAACCTTATTTTTGGTATAATTTGAAATTATATACAGTGGGGCAAAAAAGTATTTAGTCAGCCCCCAATTGTGCAAGTTCTCCCACTTAAAAAGATGAGAGAGGCCTGTAATTTTCATCATAGGTACACTTCAACTAGGAGAGACAGAATGAGAAAAAAATCCAGAAAATCACATTGTCTGATTTTTAAAGAATTTATTTGCAAATTATGGTGGAACATAAGTATTTGGTCACCTACAAAAAAGCAAGATTTCTGGCTCTCACAGACCTGTAACTTCTTCTTTAACCACCTCCCACCCGGCCACTGTACATATACGGCCGGGTGGGAGCTATACTGGAAGCCTGTGCTAGCATTTCTCCTGCGGTGTTGCTATCAGTGTGTGAAGAGTGGGAGAAGAGGGTTGCATTGACAATCCAACACAATGGGCAGCACATTTAACACATTATATAAGTGGTCAGAAACTTGTAAATAACTCATGAAAGAATAAAGTTACGTTAAAACCAAGCACACCATTGTTTTTCTTGTGAAATTCCCAATAAGTTTGATGTGTCACATGACCCTTTTCCTATTGAAAAAACAAAAGTTGGATTCAAAATGGCCGACTTCAAAATGGCCGCCATGGTCACCACCCATCTTGAAAAGTTTCCCCCCTCACATATACTAATGTGCCACAAACAGGAAGTTAATATCACCAACCATTCCCATTTTATTAAGGTGTATCCATATAAATGGCTCACCCTGTAGATGTAACCTTTTGTTTCCTTACTTTCAAACCGCCTAGTAATTACATGTATTTTTAACTCACAATTTCGTTTCTCTCACTGCTGGACTTTTCCATTTTAGGTGAGGGCATCTGAAGCCCATCCTGGGTCTCCTGTCATCTCTTCCTGAAAGAAGTGCATGGTGGGTAACCATCATGCACTCCTCGATCTCGGTCCGCCTTAAATCGAGTCATTTCCTGTCTGAAAATAACAGGATTTTACATTACAGAGAAGCCCACTGACTCCTGGGAAATGATGAGTCACATCTCCCAGGAGGCCAGGGGAAGCAGGAAGTAAAAAGGAGCCTAGGACCAAATAGGGGCAGATTACAGAAACCACCTATCAACAAGCGACTTAGGGTGAGTATAATTTTTTTTTCCTTCAAAGGTAAGTCTATATAGGCAAAGGACTTGAATGATGTAAAAAAAAAATTCTGGGTGGAACTTAGCTTTAATAAGTCATTGTAGTAACAAAACTGCCCTTAATCTAGTGCAGTGACTAATGTACAAATCTTTATATGTATTACAATGAAAAAATAAAGAAGAGCAGCCACATCAACCACAAAAGTCATAAAAAAAAATACTTGAAAGTCTATCTCTGAGCTTCTCACAGTGTGCATCACAAGCTTCGGCGAGTCAAATGGAGCCCACCTCATTTTGTTGGCTGGGGGACAGAGAACATTATCTAGCCCTTTCCTCCCCAACCTAACTGTAGGGAAGGACTGACCAGACTGCAGTCTGCCTAGGAACACAAACTACTCCAGACTGACATCCCCTTTCAAGGCATTTTAACCACTTGAAGACCAGGCCTATTCTGACACTTCTCTCCTACTGTACATGTAAAAAACAGTAACCCACAAACATTATATATTTTTTAAAGCAGAGGCCCTAGAGAATAAAATGGTGGGCGTTGCAATTTTTTATGTCACACGGTATTTGCGCAGAGGTTTAAATGGATAAATGGTTGCTAGTCTCTTTGGAGTGAAGTACCATCTATGGCACAATTTTAGTAGTGATTCCCAGTGTGTCACACATCTTGACAGTCGGAGGGGGAGGGCCAGCGCCAAAATCCACTGTTCGGGTTGGTTAGGTGTCTCATCCAATAGTGTCGCCCAATATGAGATTGAAGGAGGGGATTGATCCCTTGGTGGAGTGGTTAAGAGGTTTTACATAGATGAAATTCCTTTTGTAGATGGTTTGGGGGTGTCATAGTACCTAATTATGTCATCCAGGAGTGAGTCTTTGGGTGTTAGGCAGAGCTTAGGTAGTAGTGAACTAATTCATAGGTAGAGGAGGAATAATGAGTCAGGGAGATTATAAGTCTGTTGTAGGTATGTGAATGGGTGGATACCTGTGGCGGTCACCAGTAGGCCCAGATTGGTTAGTCCGTTGGTTTGCCAGTCTTTAAGAGTAGAGTTGAGCGGACACCTGGATGTTCGGGTTCGGCGGGTTCGGGCGAACTTCGCAAAAAAGTTTGAGTTCGGCCCCGAACTTGACCCCGAACACCATTGAAGTCAATGGTGACCCGAAATTTTGGGCACTAAAATGGCTCTAAAAAAGTCCTGGAAAGGGCTAGAGGGCTGCAAAAGGAAGCAAAATGGGGGTAAGAGTAGGACAAGTGCCCTGCAAACAAATGTGGATAGGGAAATAACTTAAAATCACATAAAAAAATAAATAAAAATGGAGGAGGAGGTGTATGTAGAGTAGGAGGTTGAGGAGGTGGTGACCGTGGCGGTGTAGGTGGAAGTGGA
Source organism: Glandirana rugosa (assembly GCA_018402905.1). Lineage (NCBI taxonomy): Eukaryota > Metazoa > Chordata > Amphibia > Anura > Ranidae > Glandirana > Glandirana rugosa. Next base: position 1,569,426 of record BLSH010411801.1, read on the forward strand.
AGTGGCGGTGTTGGAGAAGGAGGTAGCCAACACTGTTTTTTGTTTGTTTGTGGTTTTTCTTCTAATTGAGGTAGCCCCCAAAATATTGAGACATATTAAAAAAAAAAAAAGATCACTATCTGCAGACAAACCCAGAAATGTTGTAGCACGGGTTCACTTTTTCCATATAAAATGTACCATGGTTTATTTTTCATGTTTCTCCTGTTACAAATTCCAATAAAGACTTATGTTCTATAAAAAAAAAAAGAGAGAGAATAAATTCACTTAAGTATACCAATGGCTGTGTGAGGCCGGTATAAATGTCTATTCTGCACAAGGTACAGACAAGTCTTGTGGGATCCATGCCTGGTTCATTTTAATAAACGTTAGCTTGTCCACGTTGGCTGTGGACAGGTGGCTGTGCTTGATAAATTAATTTAAATAAAATTACTGCGCTAAATAATTCAATTAACAAAGTATTGTTCAAATAATATAGTACAAGTGCGGTATTCAAATAGGTGAATAGATGAATAAATAAACAAATATGAAAGAGTGCAGCCGCTATTCAAAATCAAAAGCAAAAATGTGTAAAACTATCAATCCATAATCCTATAAGCAGCGCAGTTGCATGTGCACTAAACACATCCAAGAAAAAACAGCATAATATAGTGTGTGTGCTCTGACAGTCCATAAAGTGAAATCTTCAGTGCAGCAAAATCAAGTCTTCCACAGTTAAATCCTCCACCTGTGTCACCACGTGAGTAAACTACACACACTGAGGCTCACCAGAACATTGAGGGTTAATCAGCCCATCAAGATCGCCTGTCAGGTACTGCATCCACTTGTTATCTCTCCAAATTCCGGGAAATCTGCTTAAACCAGCTCTTGCTTATCCCTTCAGCTCCCTCAATGCTCATACAGGAGGCAAGCAGAAAAGAAAACTCCCATAGTGTATCACTTAAAACACTAAAAATTGTAATAGTAAAATTGCGCTTACATAAGCTTGGAAGTTACAAGCAGAAAACCAACATCTGAGCTGTCCTCCCCGATCCGCGGTTCGATCGTGTCCATCCACCAACACCAGGTTGTTTAAGTCACGCTCGGATCGCTGGTACATTCGGGTCAGAGCAGCTCCATCCAGGTCGTCGTATGGCCACGCCACGGACGCGTTTCGTCACTTCCGACTTGGTCACAAGGGCTGGCCATACGACGAACCATCCCTGCTTAAGTATTAGCTCCAATCCGCCACTAGGTGGCGGCAGCGTCTCAAAAAATGTTAATTAGAGTCGAACTTCCCATCTATTTTCACTAATAGATCCAAGTTTGTGGTGAATCGAAATTAATTTTAACTCAAAATCAATTTTAGCTTTATCCCCTGGGGATCAATACTATATGGTAGTTCGACAATGACGCCTCCAAAAGCCATACTTATGGGGAAATATATACGCTAAAATTCCCCTAAAAGCTGGGGGACAACAGGAAACCCCTTGTTTCGCGTCCCCCATTTATACAAAGTAAATAGGCAATGGTTGTACAATCTGTTACAATATCAGACTACATCCATACACTATATATAATAAAATCCAATAAAAATTCAATAAAAATTAAAACTTTTAATAATAAATCAAACTAGAGTGGGGGGTTAGGCTAGTCTATTCAGACAATAATATTATAAAGATATACGAGCCACTAGCCTAAATACTAATTCGTATCTCTGAGGATAATTGTTGACCCAATCTTATTGCTAGTCAACACTAACAAATCAGTCAAAAAATCAGTCCAAGAATCATGGAATCTTGGGCCACTCTATGGAAGATGTTACATAGAGGGTGGCACCATCCCTGTTGGTCATAACATTAACCCCTGGTCTATGCATTGCTCAAAAAACAATTCAAGTCCAGGTCAATATTTAACCCATGCGGTTTTAAAGTCTTTAAAAGATGGATCCATCGTGTCTCTTTCTTTGATATTTCCCTCACTTTATTGACTCCTCTCCAGTTAGGTAGCAGCTTTTCTACTCCCCAAAACTGTAGACTGGATGGATCCCTATTGTGTACCTGTCTATAGTGTAAGGACACACTATGGAACTTGAAGCCCTTCACTATGTTTGACACATGTTCTCCTATTCTTACCCTCAACGGGCGTTTTGTGCGTCCAACGTACATTAACCCACAAGGGCATTTAAGTACATATACCACATGCGTGGTGTCACACGTTATAAATTGTTTTATAAAGTGTTGACTGCCCGTGCTCGTGGTACACAATTATCATTCCCCGTCATCCAGCAAGCTCTGCACCTCCCACAGGAAAGGCTTTAAAGCATGTGGGAGGTGCAGAGCTTGCCGGATGACGGGGAATGATAATTGTGTATGCCAGGAGTTTTGCTCCACGAGCACGGGCAGTCGACACTTTATAAAACAATTTATAACGTGTGACACCACGCATGTGGTATATGTACTTAAATGCCCTTGTGGGTTAATGTACGTTGGACGCACAAAACGCCCGTTGAGGGTAAGAATAGGAGAACATGTGTCAAACATAGCGAAGGGCTTCAAGTTTCATAGTGTGTCCTTACACTATAGACAGGTACACAATAGGGATCCATCAAGTCTACAGTTTTGGGGAGTAGAAAAGCTGCTACCTAACTGGAGAGGAGTCAATAAAGTGAGGGAAATATCAAAGAAAGAGACACGATGGATCCATCTTTTAAAGACTTTTAGGCCTCATACACACGGACGTTTCTAAAAAAATAAACAAAACGTCGGGCTCGACGTCAAGGAAAAAACGTCGGCGTTTTTCGGCGTTATGCATCGGCGTTTTTGAGCGTTAGTGAGCGTCGGCGTCAATAGGCGTTTTTTAAAAAAAATCATCCCTCTGCTATTTTTCAACCTAAAAACCTCGGCGTCAAAAAACGCCGGAAAACGCCGGTATAATAATAGGTGGCGTTTGTTGGCATATTGTGGCGTCGG
>BLSH010411801.1:1600229-1616066 GCA_018402905.1 Glandirana rugosa
AATATCCTATAAAGAACATATGCCCACGATTCCCTCGTGAATACCCATTTACACGTACGAAAAAGGGTAACCCTAAGGACATTTACCCATAAGTGCTCCCTTAGCACCCGTATACAAGAAATATCCTATAAAATACGCACTCAGTGGTATATTACCCCTGCTTGTATCAAGAGGTGGAAACCTCAGGAAAGTGATAAATGCTGGAGGTGCTTAAAGGAAGAAGGTTCTTTTATGCATATTTGGTGGTCTTGCCACAAAATTCAAAATTATTGGGTCAAAGTCACAGATCTTATCAAATCAGTAACAAACACCCAAAACAAACTTGACGCTCCCTCATGTCTTTTAAATATTAACAACATATCATACAGATCTTACAAACACTCCCTGACTAGACATATGCTAAATGCGGCCAGAGCCCTTATCCCCCCAAAATGGAGGACAACAAAAATACCAACCATCAAAGAATGGATTAAAAAAATAGAGGAAATAAAAGAAATGGAAGAAATAATTGCCATTAAAAGAGAAAACACCACACAATACCATAAGATTTGGAAACCTTGGGAAATGTTTAAGACAACAGACACTTACGACAACCTAACAAGCTAGCTAATAACTAAATTTAGCACCCCACACACACAGTCAAGCACTATTAGGACCATCACCCCACAATTTAGCCCCCATTATAGCCATACTCTAAAACCCAACCCTCCTTTACACAACGACATAGCATAAATATAATACATTACAAATACAAAGATCATAACACCTTATTCGACATATATCCTTCTATACAAACAAACTGTCCATGTCAAACAGCTTTTTCCTAACCACTCAGAAGAATAGATCTAGGTGATTTATTCCTTTGTAATCACTAATACAAAAACCGGTATACTATACAATACTTGATATTGATTTATGTTTCCTACAACCCCAACCATTGTCTACAGCCTATTGTTCAACTTTTTTCTATTCTTGCATTGAACTTTGTAAAAACCGATGTAACATCTGTTATTTTCATTTCAATAAACAATAATTGAAACAAAAAAAAAAAAAAAATAAAGTGTGAAAAAAAGTTTTAATTTAATTTCTTTATCATCCTAAAAATTATGACAAAAAATTACTACTTTGAAAAAACTCCCCATGCCTTTTACTAAATACCTCAGACTGTCTAATTTCCAAAAAGGCTTAATTTGATGGGTATTTGTACTGTCCTGGCATTTTAGGGACCTCAAGAAATGAGGTAGATAGTCCGTCAGTACCTGAGGATTGATCAATTTTAAAATATACTGTATATACCCTAGTTTGTAGATGCTATAACTTTCACACAAAGCAATTAATATACACTTATTTGGATTTTATTTTAGCAAAGACATGTAGCAGAATACATTTTGGCCTAAATTTATGAAGAAATTAGATTTTATTGGATGTGTTTTAATTAACCACTTCAGCCCCGGAAGGATTTACCCCTTTCCTGACCAGAGCACTTTTTGCAATTTGGCACTGCGTCGCTTTAACTGATAATTGCGCAGTCGTGCGACGTTGTACCCAAATAAAATTCACGTCCTTTTTTTCCCACAAATAGAGCTTTCTTTTGGTGGTATTTGATCACCTCTGTGGCTTTTTTTTTTTTTTGCGTTATAAACAAAAAAAAAGAAACAATTTTGAAAAAAAAAATATTTTTTACGTTTTGCTATAAGACATATCCAAAAAAAAAAAACAAATGTATTCATCAGTTTAGGCCAAAATGTATTCTTATACATATTCTTGGTAAATAAATTCGCAATATGCTTGGTTTGCGCAAAAGTTATCGCATCTACAATCTATGAGTATTGATTTATGGCGTTTTCATAATTATTACCGGTATTTGTTTTTTTACTAGTAATGGCGGCGATCTGCAATTTTTAATCGGGACTGTGATATTGCAGCAGACAGATTGGACACTTTTGACACTTTTTTGGGACCATTGACATTTATACAGCGATCAGATCTAAAAATAGCCACTGATTACTTTATAAATGTCACTGGTAGGGAAGGGGTTAACACTAAGCGGGCAATCAAGGGTTTAAATGTGTTCTCTCACTGTGTTCTACCTGTGTGGGGGCTGGGCTGGCAGGGGCATGACAGATCTAACTGATCCCGATGACAGGGAACAGTAGATAACTGTCATGCTGCCTGACAGAACGGGGAACCACCATGTTTACATCATTGGGTCCCCTTTCTTGCTCTGTAGTAGGCGATCATGGGTTGCCGGCGGACATCGAGTCCGCCCGACCCACAGCCACACTCACTCAGTGTGCGGCGGGCAAACTGCGCTTGTGCGAATTGCGGTTTATATACGGCAATTTGAGCTACGCTACCACTCTGCAGCAGTAAATGTGCGCGAGTCAGTCGGCAAGCAGTTAACGGAAGTAGAAAATATTGTTTGTTTTTTTAATTTGTGGTCTTTTTTCGTTTATATAGCAAAAAAATAAAAACCCAGTGGTAATCATATTCCACCAAAAGAAATCTGTGTGAAAAAAATAATATATATATGTAATTTGCGAACAGTATTGCACAACCGCGCAATTGCCAGTTAAAGCAGCGCAGTATCAAATAGCAAGAAATGGCCTGGCCATGAAGGAGGTAAAACCTTCCGGAGCTCAAGTGTTTAAAAACCCAGACTTTGTTTTACCTTAATACATTCCCTGCATTAAGGTGTCTCAGTCATTTCAGTTCCCCTTCCCATCAGTCTTACAAGAATCCTTTATTTTTCAGACAGCTTTATAATTACTACAAAAAAAAAAAGATCAAGCTAAAACAGCTATACAACATAGAGGACATTCAGTGCCAGGACAAGGTCATCCAATGCCCACAACAAAACTACCAAACTGTGCCCTCCTTACTCATGGTCTATTATACAAATCAGTGTCCTTTCAAGACACGAACATATATTTTACCACCCTTCTTAGAAATATAGAAAATTATCTTAAAATTTGATTGCTAAAAATTTCTCCTGGTTTGGCAGAGCAGCCATTATAAATATGACAATTCTGCCAGGATTGTTATACTGTATGCATGCATTGCCTAACACTAAGCGGGCAATCAAGGGTTTAAATGTGTTCTCTCACTGTGTTCTACCTGTGTGGGGGCTGGGCTGGCAGGGGCATGACAGATCTAACTGATCCCGATGACAGGGAACAGTAGATCACTGTCATGCTGCCTGAAAGAACGGGGAACCACCATGTTTACATCATTGGGTCCCCTTTCTTCCTCTGTAGTAGGCGATCATGGGTCGCCGGCGGACATCGAGTCCGCCCGACCCACAGCCACACTCACTCAGTGTGTGGCGGGCAAACTGCGCTTGTGCGAATTGCGGTTTATATACGGCAATTTGAGCTACGCTACCACTCTGCAGCAGTAAATGTGCGCGAGTCAGTCGGCAAGCAGTTAACGGAAGTAGAAAATATTGTTTTTTTTTTTTAATTTGTGGTCTTTTTTCGTTTATATAGCAAAAAAATAAAAACCCAGTGGTAATCATATTCCACCAAAAGAAATCTGTGTGAAAAAAAATGATATATATATATATGTAATTTGCGAACAGTATTGCACAACCGCGCAAGTTAAAGTTGCCAGTTAAAGCAGCGCAGCACCAAATAGCAAGAAATGGCCTGGCCATGAAGGAGGTAAAACCTTCCGGAGCTCAAGTGGTTAAAAGCACAGACTTTGTTTTACCTTAATACATTCCCTGCATTAAGGTGTCTCAGTCATTTCAGTTCCCCCTCCCCTCCCTATATACTTGAGTCCTATCTTGATTCAGCGCTGTGCCAATCTGCAGCAGTGTTGGTCTGTGTTCTACTCCTCACAAGACACAGAAGCAGCAGTGGGAGCCATTGGCTTGCTTTTGTTTCTGTCAATCAAATCCCGTGAGGGAGTGTAGACTGTTAGGCCCCTTTCACACGGGCGGATAGAATTCAGCTTTCAGCTGTGGATAGATGACGTTATCTACCGCAGCTATACTCTGACAATGCTTTCCTATGGCCCCATTCACACAACGCATTTAGCAACAGTTTTGTTACAGACGATTTTGTGCCATTAGAAAAAGGAACTATGTAGCGCAGCTATCTGTGCCACCTGCGGATAGCAGCGGCAACAAGCAAAGAAAATCAACAGGAAGCCCATTAAGAATGTTCCACTGCAGCTAAACGCAGCTGCATGTAGACGCAGCTAAACGCAATGTACAACTGCAAGTGATCGTTGTGCCTGGAGTCTTGGAATTTCAAAATAACAAAACATGCTTTTAACAGCGGCAGAACAGCTGCCTGTGTGAAAGGGGCCTAAAACAATATTTATTCCAAGTTTAAAGAATTAAACTCACATGATGAAAGATAGGATCAGGCACATAATTTAAAGGTGAATGAAGCCTGCATGGATCCGCGTTGTGGAGAATCATCTCTGCTACTCGGGAAGCTGTCCTGGCCAGCTGGATGTGAGAGGAGGAGAGCGGATCCGTGCAGGCTTCATTCCCTGGACGCTTTACATGTGCCTGATCTTATCTTTTATCATGTGAGTTTTATTCTTTAACCAGTTGCTGATCACGCTATAGCCGAATGAGGGCTACAGTGCGGTCATTCAGTTCTGGGAGGCCTACCACTGCCCATCAGTGTCGCCTACCACTGCCATCATTGTTGCCTACCCGTGCCTTTCGGTGCCGCCTACCAGTGCCCATCAGTGGCATCTATCAGTGCAGTCTATCAGTGCCCATCAATGCCACCTCATTGGTGCACATTAGTGCAGCCTATCAGTGCAGCTTCATCAGCACACATCAGTGAAGGAGAAAAATTACCTGTTTGCAAAATGTTATAACTAACTAAAAAAAGTTTTTTCTTTTTCTAAATCTTCGGTCTTTATTGGTTCATTTAGCAAAAAATAAAAAACCCAGCAGTGTTTAATTACCACCAAAAGAAAGCTCTATTTGTGTGAAAAAAATTGATGAAAATTTCATTTGGGTACAGTGCTGCATGACCGCGCAATTGTCATTCAAAGTGTGACAGTGCTGAAAGATGAAAATTGGCCTGGGCAGGAATGGAGTGAAAATGCCTAGTGGGCAAGTGGTTATACTTGAAATAAATATTGTTTAACAGTCTACACTCAGCCTGTATTTTCCATTTTCTCGTTGCATGTTTGGAGTTCGCTTCCACTCCCCCACAAGGCTGGCCCTAACACACTGGACTTTCCTCTTCCTTTTTCCCTTGCTATTAGAGCTTGGAGCTCTCAAACAACTGACAGATGGAGCCAAGAGCTCCAGCGGGGGACCCCAGAAGAAAAGGTTCGGGGCAGCTCTGTGCAATACCATTGACCAGAGCAGGCAAGTATAACATGTTTATTATTTTAATTAAAAAAAATATCCTTTACAACCACTTGATTGAGAAAATGACAATGGTCACCAGGACAAATCTCCCTAGACCAGGCATCCTCAAACTATGGCCCTGCAGCTGTTGCGGAACTACACATCCCATGAGGCATTGTAAAACTTTGACATTCACAGACATGACTAGGCATGAGGGGAATTGTAGTTCCTGAACAACTGGAGGGCCATAGTTTGAGGACCCCTGCCCTAGACGGAACGCAAACTTCAATAAAAAACTGACAGGGGGTCCAACTCCTCGCGATTTTAGCCAAAACAAAAATAAAAATGTTTTATTTAGATGGACTATCACCTATTGCAAACATAACTGGTAGGCATTACAATAATAATGTGTCAAGGTATTCATGACACCATGGTTACTGTACATAGTGGTTATACACCTGGGTATAATCCTGGGGTAAATTCATCTGAATTAAGAAATCCAATTGGATGAGTGGTGAAACATCTCCAATATTAAAGAACAAGCCCATATGAATGTGACTAGCTTCTACTAGCTATACAATGACCTGGATAAATGAGAACCTTCACAGACAAGGGAAGTTGTATTTCCAGCAACACTGCAGGAAGTGAAAGAAGCAGTGGACACCACAGAGAAGATCAAGGAACCAAGGTGAAAGAAGAAATTATAGCTGAAATTTTAAAAAAGTGGGGGAGCGATGGACATAGACTCCACCCTATTACATGTCATATCTGGCAGAAAAAAAGATTGCCAGATGTGTGGAACGCAATTCACAACCATGGTGGCCAAAGTGCAGTAACAAAAGAGGCTTTTCGCTGTTGAGTAGAGGTTACAGTAAAAGATGAATTTCATTTCATCAGTGAATTTCACTTCAACGTTCATGGGGATACCTCACAGGCACATGTGTGGTGCAATTGCTGCCTTCAAACATGGGTGTGCTCTATGCATGCATTTGTATTCATGTGCGAGGGAAACGGGGTTCCTGTTATTTTTTTTATATATATATTTTATTACAGCAGCTTTCTATGGAGGCACCCGAATCGAGTCAGAGCTCCGGGTATCCATTCAAACACAAAGCCCCAACCCGGCCCTGCCCCCTCCCTTCACTGATTAGCAGACTGACAACTGTGGGAGTCAATGGCACCACTGCTGTGTCTCAGCCAATCAGGAGGAGTGTCCCGGATGGCTTAGACACTTGTGGACATTGCTGGAGAGAGAAGGAGCTTTGGTAAGTAATTAGGGGTGCTGGGGAGGCTGCTACACAGAAGGTTTTTTATCTTCATGCATATGCATGAAGATAAAAAACCTTCTGCCTTTAACTCCTTTAACACTTTTTTTCACTTAAATTTATTGCTACCACAAGGGGGCTGATAGGCCTCCTATGTGATAGCATAGTGCATGACAGGTCTTCTTTATGGCATATTAGGGGTTTATTAGACTACTATTGTCTTCCATGGCCTCCACGACAACGAATTAAACACAGATAATGCTTGTCACATCTGACTTCATTCATCGCAGAGGAGATTGGGGAATGGATGTTGCCTGAGTTCTTCTCAATCTCCATCCTAAAGCACGTTGGAGTGGTTCAGGCCTACCTAAAAGAATGGGGGAGGACCCCATTCTAGGTACCTACGTGCTCGGATCACTTTCACTGGAAAGTTGAATGTTGGCTTTAAAAAATGGTCCCAAGCTAACAACTGGCCCAGGCCATTCATATATGCCGTACGAACCTAAACCCAAGAACAAAAAAATAATATATTGCAGCTTTATCGGTCTTTTGTTAGACTGTATTCATTTTCTTTTTTTCACACTTTTTTTATTAATTTTCATCTGTGGTCCTGCTAGTAACAGAATTCCTGCCTTAAGGCTGGTACACATCACTAGTTTTCTTTCATTCAATCCAGATCAGGTCGGAGCCGCTGTACTAACTATCCTATGTTAGTACAGCAATCTCCCCTGCTGTAATATTGTGTTCAACTACTGACCAGGGGGACAGCCCCAGGATGCCCCCCAGCCATAACACTCCAGTTAGCACTCTCAACCAATGGCTGAGCCGGTCAGCAGACCTTTTTCGGTCATGAGCCAACTGGCTGCCATACACATGGGGCGAATGTCGGCCGGTTTCTAATGTCGACCGGTTTCTATTGAACCGACTGATGCTGACATTTGATCCATGTGTACTAGGCTTTAGAATTACAATTTTACCCACCATAAGGTATCTGCAGAAAAGGTATATTGTCACCCTAGGACATGGCAACAAAAACCTTCCCCTCTCCTCTATAATATGTTGTCATCAGAGATAGTGGGGAACAATGTAACTGATAAGAGAATGGCACAGGGATTTATCAGCTGACACAATTTCTGGTAGAATCAACAAGTATTTTTTGCAATTATTGAGCAAATGTAACAAAATAATTTTAAAATGACATATAGTATTTGGCAGACTAAAAGGGAGAGAATAAAAAGAGGTTTATTGTCGGGGGGTTACATACCCTTTAAATGCTGCAATACAAAAAAGGCTCCTTGTTTAAAAAGGTATATAAAAATATGCAAATTGCAGCAACTGATATGCAATTAAATTACTAAAAGCTGATTGGTTTCTCTTGAGCACTGCACGTAGCCGTTTTATGCAAATTAGGGTCAAGGTGAATGGCAATAAAAGAGTTAATGATTGACAGTTTAAGTGCAAATTTCCATAATTATGCATTCATTTCCCATCAAAGTGTTTATTTTTCTAATTGAATACCTGTGTGCAATCATTTATTTTCCCCCCCGAGCAGATGAAAAGGTACATTATTAAAAGACCTGAATGCCACTGACGAGACGGTGAAAAAGTAAAAGCTTTTGATAAACGTGAAACAAAGTTTTGTCCTCGAGGGGTTACGTCTGCAGCAGGAGGAAAGTTTCCCTGCGCTTTATATCTGCAGAACAGCAAGCACGAAGGTGATTTGTTATATTTAATCTGCATAACTAGTCACCATCTGTCTCATACAAAATTCCATTTATTTTAGATATGAATCAAAAGGCCGAACATATTACTTGCAGCTGACAGACCTGAAGGAGAAGAAATACAACTTTGTTATCTTATTTCCTAGAATGTGAAATAAGATATCCAGCCTATGTATATTAGCTAGTGATAAGTGAAGTAAGTGTGAACTGATCTGCAGATCGTTGTACCCTTTTTATTCCCTCTCCTATCCTTCACTAATGAGCTCAAAGAAGAAGTAAAATGTCTGTAGGTTGGGTCAGGAGTGGAGCTAATCTCCTCTGGGCCCTTATGCAAAGTAAGATCTGAGGCCCCACGATATCTCATTAACACCTATAATATCTGCAAATATTTCATAGAACATGAACATGTGCAAGGAAAAGCCATTTTTGAGCAAAAAAAAAGTACTTATTGGTTAAAAGTACTTCTAGACTGGACATGTTGGGGTCCTGAGTTCAGCCCTCATTAGGGATGCTGCTTGCTTACTTCTGCACGTTCTTTCTATGGTTTATGTAGATTGCATAAAGGCCCCCTTGGTTTTCTTTAGTATTCCAATGAATAATGACAGGTATGGGACCTAACCCTCACAGTGATTGGGAGTAGTGTTGAGCGAACCCCGACTATAACGTTCGGGTCTGTACCGAACTTTGGGGTGTCCAGGACCCGGATGTTTAAAAAAACATTCGGGTTCGGGTTCTGGGTTCTGGTAGTTGATCACGCACGTTGAATAGCTGCAGGGCAGCCAATCAACAAGCGTTTCACTGGTTTGCCCATAGAAGCCATCACAGCCATGCCTAATAATGGCATGGCTGTGATTGGCCAGTGCATCATGTGACCCAGCCTCTATATGAGGCTGGAGTCACTGTGCTGCATGTCACATGCTCTTGGGTTAGTGTAGGGAGAGGAAGCTGCCTGCGTTTTTGTGAGGGACAGATTGCAGACATTTTAACATCTGATCCTGCATCCTGAGATTACTACTACTGTTGCTCTGAGGGACAGATTGCAGAAATTTGAGATTTCACATACTGCTGCTTAGAGTGACAGATTGCAGATCAAACTCTGCATAACACAACGATCGCTACGATCGTACACAACGATCAGATTTTTGGAGTAATTTGAGATTTCAAATACTGCTGCTTTGAGTGACAGATTGCAGATCAAACCCTTCATAACACAACGATCGTACACAACGATCAGATTGTGGGAGTAATTTGAGATTTCACATACTGCTGCTTTGAGCGATCTGACTGCACTAGGTAGAGGCTTCTGCTTAGAGGGACAGATTATTGTTCAAAAATCATCTCCTAGTTCTAAAGGGAGAGGTTCTAGCTGCAGCTGTAAGTGACACATTATTGTTCAAAAATCATCTCCTAGTTTATTTGATTTTAATTTATTTTCCCTATCCCCATTTTTTTGTAGAGCACTTGGCCTACTCTTACCCCCATTTTACTTCCTTTTGCAGCCCTCTAGCACTTGCCAGGACTTTGTTACAACCATTTTTGTGCCTAAAAATTTGGGTCCCCATTGACTTCAATGGGGTTCGGGGTTGGGGATAGAGTTCGGGCAACGTTCGGTGCCGAACCTGGACTTTTTCCCAAGGTTCATTCGGACCCTCCGAACCCGAACGTCCAGATGTTCGCTCAACTCTAATTTAGAGTACTGTTCTCTCTAAAGGTGGTTGGATCTGTGGCTTCTCTTTAAAACATTCCACCATATACAAAATTGTAAATCAATTTACTACAAGATACAAGTTTTTTCTAAATGCACCACATCCCAGAGTATGTAGAAAATCATTTGGAAAAAGAACAGGATGGAATTTTTAAGGTGTGTACAAATCAAGTACCGGTAGATCAAAAAAAATCTAAAAATAATTTAATTTTATATAATCAAAGTTAAAATCACATATTGTTAAAACCAACATGATAAATTCATACGGTCGTTGTACAAAGGTTTCCGCTCAACATGTTTCGCCAGCACTGTGGCTTATTCAGGAGACTTATAAAGCTTTGTTCACAATATCACTATAAGTGAATAACAAAAAGACATTATAAGTTCATAATATGAATGAAGACCATAATGGTCTGCAAATTTAATCTGAATCATTACACATCTTTGAAAACCACATTTTTAATACACACGTATACAAACAAAACATAATCATATAGGTCATCTGATGAAATGTTCCCACCCTGGATGCAAATATAATTTTTGAAAATGACGTTTTCAAAAAGGTGTTTTGTGTAATGATGATGAGGGGGTGATGTCACCACTCCCACTAGTGTCTGACACCAGCTGGCACTGGGGGATCTAATGATAGCTGCAAGAGTAGTAGGAGCAGGCAGTAAGAGCTGACAAGGTCAGTATAAGGCGGGGGGCCCCTTTGCAAAGACCTGAATGGGCAAGGTGACAGGCAGTGTCTCTTTAAGGTCAATTTCATAGAGTGTTACAAATAAAAAAATAATGGAAAGTTTAAAGAAATATATATATTGTTATCTGCATAATACTACAGTCTGAGCGTAATACAACTTGCAACCTATGGTCAACATTCTGATTTGCAAACCCCAAATGTCAATGAACTGCTTTATGACAGCCCAAACCATCAGTGTGCCAGAGGGAGCTCAAGAAATGATTCCCAGAACAATTCAAGTAAATGGATATCATTTTTAATAGCTTCCAAAAGCATATTGTGATTAGCCATTTGAGCTCTGAGAGCATGGTTGCGGCAAATATCTTTCATTAGAATATTAGGATTACTTGCTACGACACTAAAGCTTGTGACCAGAGTCATTCATAGTGTTTGTTGGAAAATCTACCCTAAACAAGATTTGTGGGGAAGTGAGTATGTTCTGTGCCAGTCTATGAATATTCACGATATTTAAATCTATTTTCCATATATTACTCATGAATATTTGCACCTGCCAAAATGTAAATGGAAGATGATAGAGGAACACGTACTGATGTGACACACTGTCAATGTAACACATAGTTATATGCTATGAAATTCAGATGCACTGACTTGAGGCACAGTTCAGAGACATAGGAATGAGTGCCATGATTACCTGTATAAATTACTATGAGTGCTAATTGGTGAAGAAGAGGAGAGGTAAATGCAAAGCTGGCCAAAGATGTTAGAATTTTTCTGCACAATTTCCGTTAGAACTAAATGCAATACTTTTTTAAAATAGAGCAATGGAGGGTTGTGACCAACTTTCCAATCTTTGTCCCACTGAGAAGATTTCCCTTTACTTCCAGTCATATACACAAAACAGGAAGTGAGAGGAAATTCCTCCAAAGTGAGAACATTTCTGGTGTTAGCCCGCTCCCCCCCCCCCCCCATTGGAAGACTGGCTCCCTGTCCAATGCCCCTGTCCAAGGTGCACTGCTGCATAGATGTGACATAAAATGTTCTGTCCTGTCTAGTGAAAAACACTTCTTTGGTGTATGGCAGGGGTGTCCAACCTTTTGACCATCCTGGGCCACATTGGAAGAAGAGGAACCGTCTTGGGCCACACATAACTTACACTTACTAAAGGAATTGCAGAAAAAGTCAGGCAGATCACTGATATAAATAATGTGCTTATCTGAGTAATAATAAAACTTGTTTTCTCTTACGTTCACTGACAGACGCAGCTCTTCTTAATTGACACGTGGGGTTTTATGTCGTCCTATCAGGAGTGACTAGGCAAAACAGATGCAAAAGCATCAGGGATAGGCTGGCCCCTCCCATGGGGGCCATCCTCACCTGAGCCTATAAAACCCCCTGCTGGCCAATAGCATTCAGTTTTGTTTGCCTAGTGCAAAGGAGTTGACTGGGTTCCCTCTGGGACCTGCGTTTTCTGCATGTAAATTTTCTCTGAGGAAAAAATGAAGACTTCTATCAAGTAGCCGGCTTTGGCATAGAGCGGATATCATGAATCCAAAGCTTTGCCCTGCCCGGCCACCTCCTGGCGAGCTACCCTGAAATGACAGGGCTACGTCGCTCAGGGCCCGTTCCGTGCGGGCGGCCTGTGGCTGTTGCCACTTGTGCCCAGGGTCTGGCTTTTGCCTTTCCAGTGGCCTTAGCCAGCAGCAATCCTTCCCGGGACAAGGGGGGTAAGTCTGCTTCGGGTGGCTACCCGCAACGCCCGTCGGACTGGTGAGTGGACCCCTCCCCCGCCTTAGGGCGTGGGGAGCGGCATCCGGGGCAGTTAAAATTTAGCGGTAGCTTTTTCCCTGTCAGGGGTGCACCTAGTAATTGGGTTTTGAGCTGGCAGAGCAGCGCTCCGCACAAGCCCCTGCGGTCACTTTGGACCTTTTGCAGGCTCTTTTTCTGGAATTCATTCCTAAGGTGGTTACTGCTCCGGCCCCGGAGCCCCCCGCTAGGCGCTTGGCCCCCCATGTCTCCTCAGGTGAGGATTCAGATCATGAAGTCGCTTCGGTTGTCACAGGGACCCCCGTGGCACTCTCTGAAGGCGAATTGGTTCTCTCAGATACTGAAGAGGACCAGGGGACCTCAGTGGCGCGTGACAGGGCAATTGTGGCGGCGCTAATTGTTGACATTCGCCAGGCCCTGCGTCTTGATCAGTCAGCGGAGGCGCAGACTTCCACTTATGTCTGTGGGTCTTTGAGGCCTCCTAAGTCCCCTAAGGCTTTTCCCTATGATCAATTTTTTGAGCGGGCTGTTTTTAAGGAATGGGGTTTCCCCAAAAATTCCTTCACCTTGCCTAAGCTTTTTGCGGAGCGCTATCCCTTTGAGGATGCTTTCCTTAAGCGGTGGGCTTCCCCTTCGGTGGACCCACCGGTGGCCCATCTGAATAAGGCTACAACCCTTCCTGTGGAGGGTTCGCCCTCCTTTAAGGACGCGACGGATCGTCGCACGGAAATAGTGTCTAAGGCTATCTTTCAGGTAGCAGGTTTTGCTATGCGGCCAGCTCTGGGCTCAGCAATGACAGCACAGTCTCTTTGTCAGTGCCTCTCCTCGGTGAGCAAATATTTAAGTTGCAATTGTGCGAGGAATAAGTTGCATAAGGTGCAACACGTGGTGGAAGGCCTCCATTATCTGTGCGACTCCCAATCATCAGACGGGTGTTGTGGCTGAGGTCTTGGTCGGGTGATCAGGCGTCTAAGAAGCACCTCACTGACCTTCCCTTCCAGGGGGGTCGTTTGTTTGGACCGCAGCTTGACGAAATCATTAAGGATTTCACAGGGGGGGAAAAGTCTTTTTCTTCCGGAACCCAAACGGCGGGTCTTTCGCCGACGACAGGGCCCCCCTTTTTTTCTGGGCAGAAAAAGTTTTTTCGTGCCTCCGGCACAACCGGGGCAGGTTCCAAGTCCAGTAAGGCCTCGGCTGGGTCTGGTAAGAGAACCTGACAACGGAAACCCGGTAAAGCGGAGGATAAGCCCTCCTCAGCGTGACGGGTTGCCCCCGCCCATCTCTTGGGTGGGGGGCCGGTTATTGGAGTTGCGGACTGCTGGACAGCTCACATCTCCAATCTGTGGGTCCTAGATATGGTGTCCACCGGATAGAGTTCAAAGCTCTGCCCCCAGACAGGTTTTTTCCCTCAAACCTGAGACTCCCGCAGGGGCGTCTGGAGGAGCTGTTAGGCGCGGTCCAGTCCCTTGTGGACATGGGCGTCGTGGTGCCAGTTCCACTGGAGGAGAGGTTCTGTGGTTTTTACTCAAACCTCTTTGTGGTGCCCAAAAAGGGCGGGGTCAAGCCGATTCTGGACCTCAAAGCTCTGAACTGCTTTGTCAAAGCACAGAAGTTCAAGATGGAGTCCGTTAGCTCGGTCGTTGCCGCCCTGCATCAAGGGGAATTCTTGGCGGGGACGCCTATCTGCACGTTCCCATCTTCCAAAATCACCAGCGTTTTCTGCGCTTCACAGTGGGAGACCTGCACTACCAGTTTGTGGCCCTACCTTTCGGTCTGGCCTCGGCTCCCAGGGTGTTCACCAAGGTGTTGGCACCGGTCCTAGCACTGCTAAGACAGAGAGGTATCGCAGTGGTAGCATACCTCAATGACCTGCTCTTGAGGGCGGAGTCGGCAGTGTCCTTGGAGGAGGACGTGAGAATCACGGCCTCTACACTAAGGGACTTCGGTTGGCTCATCAACCTGCAAAAGTCCTCGCTAGCCCCCTCGTGTCGCCTGGAGTACCTTGGTCTGTTTCTAGACACGGTGCAGACGAAGGTCCCGACAAGCTACAGACTGATCCGTTTGGACCACCAGACCAGGGGATCACTGACTTGGTGACTCCAGGCTCTGGCACTGACTGACTAAATGTGTTGGAACTCAGAGCGATCAGGCTTTGCTTGTCCCGTTGGTCGACGAGGTTGCATGGCCTCCCTGTCCGGGTTCAGTCGGACAATGCCACAGCTGTGGCATATGTGAACCATCAAGGAGGGACAAGAAGTTCCGCGGCAGCTGCAGAGGCTGCTCTGATTCTCCGCTGGGCGGAACAACACGTTCCGGCACTCTCCGCAATTTACATTCCGGGAGTGGAGAACTGGCAGGCGGACTTTCTCAGTCGCCAGACACTGGACCGGAGGGACTTGGTCCCTGCATCCGGAGGTGTTTCGCCAGATTTGCTGCAAGTGGGGCACACCAGAGGTAGACCTCATGGCGTCCAGGTTCAATCACATGGTCAAGACCTTCATGTGCAGAACAAGAGATCCGTTGGCGGTTGCCACGGACGCGCTGGTGGCTCCTTGGGGTCGGTATCGGTTATTATACCTCTTCCCTTCCCTGAAGCTGTTGCCTCGGGTTCTGCGCAGGATGGCTGCGGAGGGTATTCCGACGATCCTGGTCGCTCCCGATTGGCCTCGCGCACTTGGTACGCCGATCTGGTTCGGATGGGGGCGGACGCTCCTTGGTGGCTTCTGCTTCGTGAAGACCTGCTGTCCCAAGGTCCCATATTGCACCCTGCTTTACCCTCGCTGGCTTTGACGGCTTGGCTATTGAGGCCCAGGTATTAAGGGATCGGGGAGTCGCTGACTCTGTAATCCCTACTATGCTTAAGGCACGTATGTGCACTTCGTGCAAAATTTATCACAGGACCTGGAAGGCCTATATATGCATGGGCGAAGCGGGGGGTTGGAACCCTCGCTCTTATTTGGTGTCCAGGGTGCTGACTTTTCTGCAACAGGGACTGGACAAGAGCCTGGCATTGAGTACGCTCAAGGGCCAGATTTCGGCCTTAGCGGTCCTTTTTCAGAGACCTTTGGCTTCCCATTCGCTGATCCGCACATTTGTACAGGGTGTACGTCATGTGGCTCCCCAGTTTTCGGCCGCCTCTGGCGCCGTGGGATTTGAATCTGGTGCTCTCTGTTTTACAGAAACCACCGTATGAGAAGATTAGGGACATTCCCTTGTCCCTTTTATCGCAGAAGTTTGCCTTCTTAGTGGCTGTCACATCCGCGCGGTGGGTGTCGGAATTGGCTGCCTTGTCCTGCAAGTCCCCATACTTGATTCTTCATAATGACAAGGCGGTGTTGCGACTTCCACCTTCTTTC